>CAUYPO010082096.1:0-48221 GCA_963574435.1 Cheirogaleus major | reverse complement strand
GCAGATGTCCCTGGGCAGGTGGAAGAATGTGTGACTCTGTCTTGTCTCCAGTTCTGTTACCTGTAAGATCAACTTGTAATTCATTCTTAGTGTGGAATCAAACAGGCTTTAGTTTTAGGTGCCAGACAAAGGTACAATTTGCATGTCCTTGCTTATGGGAGGTCGGCAGGTAATTTCCTTAATGAATGATCTGTGGGGCCTGCTCTTCACAGTGCCTGAGGCTGCCATTTTCTTTTCATGTCCTCGTTAATCCAGTCAAGTTGACACTGTTGTGACTCAGAAAGCAATACCCTAAAATGAAGGCCTCAGAAGCCAAAGTTTTTCTCAGACCTTCTCCTGCCCTCTTCTCTCTCAGTCCCCCCCACACCCTGAGGCTGGCCACAGGACTACAAATCCCTCTTCCCCAAGGCAGGTCATAGGACCAAAACCTCTTTTCCCCAAAGCCAGCCACAAAACATAAAAATATTCCTCTAACTTTGCACCCCTCCCCACCCTTCTGGGAAAACTGGTCATAAAGAAATTATCTGACCTACCTTGTCAACTGTAGGTGATAAGACTCCCATTCCAAAGAGGGCCCTGCACCACCTCCAGAAGGAAAAAATGCTGCTCAGAGAGGCCCAGAAGAATCTAGACAGTCCTCGCGTGGTGTCCCACTCAGTCTGTTACCATTAGATCATACCCTTTTTGTCCAATCCTATTTCTACATGGCTGACAATCTAAGCACAAAAATGGACAATTTCCCCTGTATTTTGGGCCTTCATTCTGAAGGCTCCCAAGTCACACAAAACTATGATCAGATACATTTTGTGTACTTCTTCTTCTATTAACCTGCCTCTTGTCTGTGATTTTCAGTGAAACTTTGGGGGCAGGGGAGTGAAGGGGAAGTTTTCCCCTGGCCTTTACAATACCTAAAATTAAGTCCGCAAATCTAGCCCTTGTCAACTTGGCACTCACATGCATGTCCTTAAGCCATACTTAATTTCCAAATAAAGATAATAACAGGTAATAGTGAAACTGCCCTTTGCAAATCAACAAAGGGGTGCAAGGTGTGAACTGTGCGAAAGGCCTAAAACTCTGCAAAGGCTCAAGCCCAGCTAAAGACATTAATAATAACTAACCACTGTCCCCTTGTTTGCTTCTCTATAATTGCCACTCTGGAGTCACATGGTGGTTGATCATAAAAATTCTTAACTTTCAGCATAGACAACATCACCCTCGTGAAACCTAAGGCTAGTTTCCCAGATATCTTCCAGGCCCTGCATTCTGGTGCAACAGCTGACCCACCCAGACCAGTGGCCCACACTGAGGAACTGACTCAACTGGTCTTGCGATGCCACCCAAAAACCGACTCAGCAAAGATGACAATTCTACACCCCTATGGTTCCGCCCTGAGTCCAGCCAATTAGCAGACTCAACTGCCTAGCCTTTTACCTACCGAACTGCCTTTAAAAACCCTTTCTCCCAAATTTTTGGGGAAATGGATTTGAGAAAGTCCTCCCATCTCCGCAAATGGCACCTGCAATATTAACCTCTTTCTCTGCTGTAACCTGCTGTCCCAGAGCACTGGCTTCCTCTTGAGCAGCGGGCAGTGAACCGAGTTGGGCGGTAACAATGCAACCATCCTGTGATTGTGATTTGAGGGATTTAGACTTTAGGGATTTTTATCTTTAGAGATTTCAACATTTGGGACTGTGACATTTGGAATTATTTCTTTGGAAATGATGAGCCAAACCCATGTTGACTGATCCCTTGTCCAGCTCCCACCTTGTTTTGGGTTCGTGAAAATATTGTGTTCTTTTGCCAGCTCAGAAATGCATTTTTATATGTTTTTGAGTATTTATAGTAGCTAGAAGGATTTTCAAAATTTCTGCTCTATAAATTTGCTAAGACCTGAAGACATTCCCTGGAGCTTTTTAAGTAGGGAGTCACTGTTAGGCAGCTCTCTGTGGCTACAGTGGGTGCAGGAACTCAGGAGATTTCACCCCAAAATATGATTCCTTGGTATAAAGAGTATTTTTAATTAAAGGCCCTTAGAGATGAACAGGCCTTGGAAGGGGCTTTCCCTCTAACTGTATAACCAGACCGACCCATCAAAAAGAACAATTGCCTTTCCTTCCCTTCCCTGTTATCTCAATATATTGCAGGAAAGGAGTCAAGAATGCATCCAGGGGGCCAGGTGCGGTGATGCATGCCTGTAGTCCCAGCTACTTGGGAGGCTGAGGCAGGAGAATCACTTTAGCCAAGGAGTTTGAGGTTGCTGTGAGCTAGGCTGACGCCACGGCACTCTAGCCCTGGCAACAGAGTGAGACTCTGTCTCAAAAAAAATAAAATAAAAAGAATGTATGGAGACCTGGCCCAGCCCACTGTCTCTCAGGTTAATTTAATTTGCAAAGAGCATCATTTACAAGTCAATCTGTTTCCCCCATCCATTCATCCTCTCCAGCAACCAGTTATTGCCCCTAAACAGAAGTACCTATATTCCTCATCTGTCTTTCCCCTCTGAAAGGAGAGTAGATAAACTCCTGGACTCCACTGGGATATTCGGTGATCACTCTGTGATTCTCCCAAGGGGCATGGTAAATGACTCTCTTTTTCTTATTAATCTGCCTTCATTGAAAGTTGATCTTTCAGCAAACTTTCAAGGGAAAGGGGAAGTTTCCCGTCACCACCACTTGGGAAACACAGGGTTGACTCTGTAGGTATGTGACCTCATAATTGTTGAAGAGAAGTCTCACTCTCTTTGTAAAAATTGTTTCAGATTTCTTGCAGAAATCTTTGCCTACTTGCAAAAGGGGTCCTAGAATTGCTGGTTATTGATGTGTAGAATGTTGGGCAACAGTGGCATTGTATATTAAAATTTAAAATGGTCAAGTATACCCTTTCATTTATTCACCCAATGCATATTTATTGGGAACTTTCTATGAGTCAGACACTGTGCTATATGCTAATGAAAAAGAAAGTCCCTGCCCTTGGAATGACTATATTCTATAAGTTTAAACTACAGAAATATGTACTAACGCATTCATTTCATCAAGTTTGATGATGTCAAAAGTAAACACAGCATAATTGTCTTTCACTAAATTACAGTGCCCCCATTTAATAGAAGACTAGGCACAAGTAAAAAAAAAAATGGGTATATCTATAGGTATTTACCAAGAATGTTGCTCACCATGCATTAAACAAAAAGACAAGCCATATAGTTGTATCAATATGTATATATACCCACTTGCACAATGTAGATAAACCAGTATTCTTGTAGATTTTGAGCAGAAGAACATCAATAATAAAGGGAAAAATATTAAAAGCTTCTAGAAAGCAAAGGCAAGCTAAAAATTTGTCTTGACAGCACCATTAAATGTCAGAAGACAACGGAATAACATAAGTTAAGGTCCAAAGGGAAAATTACTATAAACACAGGAACTCACATGCAGCTAAATGTTCAATTCATGAGGACAGGCTAAATGAAACATTTTCAAACAAATAACAAAGGACAAAATTGGCTCTCTAGTCACAGACCCCCACCAAAAAACTACTCAGAATTTGCTTCAAGAAAAGGAAAGTGATCCAGAGATGAGGGGTATGACATTTGAGTGAGTTCAGAGATTGATACATTTACTTAACAACTGCCTATGAGAGGCACAGTGGCACAAATACTCCAAAATAATATTAATATATAAGCCATAACCCCTCCATGCCTCGCTTTGAAACACTTAGAGCAGAACCAGGTGTTTGCCCTGAGAAGCCCTTTTAGCCTTTGGCACATGACCAGCGATGCTTTGGTTCCCAGCGCAGCAGCGCCACGGCTCGCAGGCGATCTGAGGTGAGCTCGGTGTGGGCACAACCTGTCCGGCCGGAGTCACAGTTTTAGGTGCAGCTGTGTGAACTTGAACAAATCCTTTGACTCCTCTGGTCCTCAGGGTTTTCCTTTAGTCTGCAAAAGGACAATGAAGGAATAGTAACAGCAGTAATAATGTCATTATAACAATATCAATAAGTGACATTGTTGAGCACGTACACGCAGCCACTGTGGCTTGTACGTTATACAAATTGTATATAAATAAGACCATGAGGTAGAACTGAAATCATCCCCATTTTTTTTCTTTCAGTTCTTTTTAAAGAACTGGTTTTTTATTTCAAAATATTAATTCAAGGGGTACAAGTGTTATTACGTGGATTTCATGTAAATGCTTAAGTCAGGGCTCTTGGTGCGCCCATCGTCAGGACAGTTTTTGTTGTACCCAGTAGGTAAGTTCTTATCCCCTCTCCCCCGACTTGGTTTCTCATGTCCCTTACATGGCTTTGCCGTCCCACTTTATTAATAAGCAAACAAAGGCCCAGAGACAGTAGGAGCTGTGTCCACAGCTGCAGGGCTATTACATGGCACCATGGGGCCCAGCCCTCCCCTCTGTGAGTCTGGGGCCTGTGCTCCTGGGCTTACCCCAACCCCAGCTGGGAGGTGCTGCTGCCAGGTGGGGGCAGGATGTGAGGAGGTGGTGGGGAGCCGCCTGGAGGCCAACAGCCCCAGGGACTGGAGTCCGGTGGCTCTACCTAGCCACGTGGTCTGTGTTCACTCCGTGCTTCGGGAGCCTGCAGAGTACACAGCCTTTCGGTCCTGCTGGGTAAAGGTCGGGCAAAATGAGGCCGGTGACGTCCAGATCTGCAGCATCAGCCTCAGGGGAGGCACTGGCCACCTGAGGACCACAGGCCTGAAGGAAGCTTCCTGGGCGGAAGCTCTCACGGGCTGAAACCCAGGCAGGCCCTGAGAAAGCCTTGGCCGTGCTGGGGGTCTCCAGACGAAATTGTGAATGAATGGAGCAGCCCCTGCAGGACACTGCACAGCAGCTGAAATGAGAAGTCCCCCTGCAGCCCCCAGTCTCCAATACATGCAGAGGTGCCAATAGGACTGGCACTTATTTCCCAAAGGCCCATAGCTGCTCGTACTGGCCACCCCAGGGGAGGTGAGCTTACACACCGGCGCTGAGACGTAGCATTCACCTGGCAGGATAAGGGCACTGTCGGCTACACTGTCGTTATAACACCCACCCAAGGACGCCTTACATGCTGCTGGGCTCCTAGCATGGAGCCACAAAGGATCATAGCCAACCTTTTCTCTTGGGCGCCCAACACTCACAGCCCTGCCTTCTTCCAGCCACGCTTGGTAAGATGGAGTTTTATTACTAGAATGAAATGTTTCTCTACTTCTCCTAAGAGATTACACATCCTTGAGAGGATCAGGCAGGAAAGCACTTACTATGTTGCTCACGACCTGGAGTTCTCAGTCCCTCCTTGCTGAGGCCTGGTGGCCTGGAAAGACCAACGCATGGCCTGCAGGATGCCACCAGCACAGCTCTCTGCCATGGGGATGTGACTGGAGCTTGCCTCGTCACCACGGAAGATTCCAGAAGGAGCAAGTCTGATCCCTGTGGCAGGACGGTGAAGGCATTCGTGAGTCGGACTGGGTACTCTGGGCTGGGCACAGGGGACAGTAGCGGAGTGGCATAATCTCACAGTCTGAAGGGAGATGGCCAGATGTGTCACCTGTGAGTGCTAAGGCAGGACACAACAGGGCCCTGGGATCCCCTTGCTGGCACAATCCCCTGCCTGCCAGCTTGCCCTAGGGATGTCCCTTGGGCCTGGCCTCCAAGCCAGCAAGGGGTCTACGGTCAGGGGCAGGGGTAAAAAGTGCAGGTGGCACTTAAGCCTTGACTTGCTCTGGCTCCCAAGGACGGGGCTGTGCCGTCCACCCACATTTGGAGCTGGTGATCACGTTCCATCAAAGCAAACAATGATGATGGACACAGTCATGAAAATCCAGGTCACCAAATTCACAACACTCAGGACAGCTGAGATCTATTCTGAGAGCATATGGTTTTCAGTGTTTCCACATTTGCCTACCTCTGCCCTTTTGGAGGCTATTTCAGCATTTCATCCCAAAGGCACATCCTTCTGCCTCCATTTCACATAAACATGTAGGTCAGAAAAGTGAGGTCACTCACGCAGGGGGCTGTGGGCTGCCACAGGCGGGGCAGGGGCCAGATCTGCCTGTCTCACCACACCCTGGTGTGTGGAGCTCGGGAAAACCAGGTACACACCTGGACAGGACCCAGACACGGAGAAGCACCATTTCTGGTGAGAAAAATACATCACTGCACTCTTTCCAGCCTTGCTAAAACTTGTGGATGGAACCGGGCTGGGGCTGAGAGGACGGAGCTCAAAGGCAGAGGCTGCCCACCGCCCCGCCCGGCCCCAGCCTGGTGCAGCCAGCGGAGCTCTGCAGGGGTAATCACAGTGTGCTCAGGACCCAGATGGGTCAAAGGGTTCCGTGCTCAGCTTCGCACAAATCTGCTTCTATTTGGGGGAAGGACTTTCTGAGTATAAAAGGAAAGGCTTGATAAATTTGAGGATAAAATATCAACCTTATGCATAAATGAATTTAAAAGTGTTTGGAAAACAGAACAATATACGACAAAGGATTATCATATTTAATATAGGAGTAATTGTTAAAATTGTCATGTGAGAAAATAACAGGAAATAGCTCCTTCTGATTCACAGAGGCAAAAATGGGCTGTATATATTAAAATGTCTGGAAACAACAGGAGATACTCATTAGCCCCGTGTACTTATCTGCCTTCTTGTTTTACTTGCTTTTTAATCATGAACCCAGTGTTGGGGGGGCAGGGTTGGGAATGAGCTCCCAGGTAAATGGCAGGTGGCCATGGATTCTTCCAGAAAGCAGTGAGCTAATCTGTGCCCAGAGTTTTAAATGGTTCCTAGTCTTTGATCAGTCATCCCAATTTGAGAAATTGAAAAGAAAACAATCCAAGATGCAATCCATATACACGTGACTACATTATTTATAATAGGAAAAAGCGACAGGGCATAGGGCACCAACCCCCTAAAGCAGAGCCTGCAACAAGGACCTGGGAGGGGATTATTTGGACCCAGGAGATGGGGACAGAGGGAGCCCAGGCAAGGGGCTGGATTGCACCAGAGCCTTGAGAAACCCCTGGAATGCCTCCTCAGCCCTGCCCCAGAATAAGGGCTGCTTCCTGGGGCAGGACCAGCCAGTGGTCAGGCCAAGTCTGTGGGGCAAGGACCCCTTCACAGCCAGAGCTGACATCGGAGGAGGGGTCCCCAAAAGCACCACCTGTCAAAAAAGACCCGGTTCCTGAGATCCTGAGGAAACACTCATGACATGCTGTTATGCCCAGAGAAAGCCCACCATCCGCAGCGGAATAGATGCCCCACAGATGTCCTCAGACCACTGTTCACCCTGCAGCCTCTCCCTCCTATGGAAGGTAGACCCAGTAGTGCACTCCCCAGCTCAGAGCCCGGAAAGGCCCCAAGCCCTGAGCAGGGCATCCACCCCACCACATGGTGGCCCCAGTGACTCCAACAGACCCCCTCACCCCCACCCCCGCCCAGCTGCCTGCACTCTGGGCTCTGGCCCACTCCTGCTGAGCCTTCAGCACCCAGCCCAGGTGCCCTTCCTCCCTCAGCAGCCTCCTGGGAGCTGGGTCTTGGGTCACCCTCAGGCGTGCTGTACTCGGTGCACGCACCTGGTGCTCTCACCAGGCACTTACAGCAGGGTGTGCCAGCCACTAGCTTGTCCTATGGCCTGCTGGGCTGCACTCTCCAGGGGGCAGGGACGGCAACTATTTGGTTTACCAATGGGTGGATTTGGGAGAAGGGAATGTGGGGGAGATTTGCTCCTTAACCCTCAGCACACCTGTATTGTTTGACTTTGTCACAAGCACGCATTCATACACAGTATTCCTTTGGAAATTTAAGTTAAAATCACTCTGTTAAAGAGAGCTCTGAGTCAGTAACCCAGAAGGGCACACAGTTTGCTTCAGAATGCAGTAATATTATACCAGTATTCCAGTCCCTGACCCTCCAGGATGCCAAGAGACCTGCCTGCCTGGAGTTTCTCTGTTAGGCAGAGTTAGCTTCTCTGCAGAAATGCAAGGATGCCATGTGGGTGACCTTATCCGGCGTTCACTGGTCAGCTCACACCACTATGACAATGGACATGCAGAGGTGGCAGGGGCAGCCCCTTTGCACCTGCCATGCAGACAGAAGTTGGCGGCCAGAATCGTGGTATCTGAGGCACCCCCACATCTCATCATGAGGGGCCCTGGGGCTGAGGACAGCCACAGCCTAGTGGGTGCAGGGAGAGTGGGCAGGAGGAGCCTGGAGGAGCCCCTTGCACACTCTCACACTGACCATGCACCCCACTGCGTCCTCCCAACTTGCACCCTGAGCTGGCTGCTGGGGACACAGGCTTCGGGGACCTCACAGCCTAATGAGACATTTACCAAGCACCAGTCCAGACCCAGGGCAGAGGGCACTGGCCATCAGAACCTGTGACTGGGCTGGGTGGGCCTCTGCCTCCCTCCTGGGTACTGGCTCAGGTGAGTTGGGCAGGGGGAGCACTGGGACTTCCATGGAAGCCCCTTTTGATGACCTCCCATCCCGGAGGAGCTCAGGCCCCTGCATGTGGGAGAGCCCCGTACCTGCACACAGCCCAGCCCAGCTCCACTGGACGAAGTCAGTGACCCTTCCACCCTCTAACTGGCATTGATGGGGCAGCTGTGCCAGTGGTCGCGTTTAGTCCCCACTGCCCAGCTGCACACACACTTAACTCCTATGCATAGCCACTGCTGGACATGCAAAGTGCCCAGGTGACTGGTCCTTTTGACCTGGAACCACCAGCTCTCAGGAGGAAGAAGTATCTGGTCTCAGCAGGAGGTGGAGCATGGAGCCAACTGCAGGCTCATTTAACCTTAAGAGCCCGCACATGCTTGAAGGCTGCTGAGGTGGTGGGTGATATAAGCCTTCCCTGCTGTGGAGTGCCACAAGCTCACGATTGCCCTCGTCATGTGCTCAGGTTGAAGAAGAACCCTGGCTTTGTTAGGAAGGCGGCCCTGATAATGCTTAGGGTCAGAGGGGACCCTAGCCTGGCCCGGCCAGCCCCAGGGCTGCAGAAAGTGAGGGGCCCCATGTGCACGACCCTCCTGAAGGAGAAGGCATGGCAGGTGGAGAGAGGGGCAGGAGGAGGAGGCGGTGCACATCTCACACGTGGTGAAGCTCCTCAATGTCCCTCCAGGGAAATGTCAGTGAAGGCTGCTCTGTTCACAACTGCTTGTCCAAGGGGTGCCACTACAGAGAGCTGGAGGCGGTGCTGCTATAGGGGCTTCAGATCTCCGGGGACAGAGCCAACCACACACTCAGGAGGCAGTGGCTCCGGTGAGGCATTTCAATCGTAGGATGCACAGCTCATGAGGATTAACAACTGACAGAGACTATTGGCCTGGGCCTGCAGGCAGTCAGGAGCTGTCGGGGGGCAGGGTCCGTGCCTCAGCCCTGAAGTCCAGTCTCCCAGCTGGCCAAAGCCCGGCCCTTGGTCTTCCTGGTCCAGGATGCCCTTGGAGTGTAGAGCGGAGTGGAGTTTGTAGGAGCCGAGATTCTGGTGGGGGTAGGTGCTCCAGCTCGCCCAGGAGGGAATACCCAAGGGCCCAGCCCCTGGGGGTCAAGTTCTTCAGGAGCTGCATGAACTGGAGGTTCCCCCATAGTGCTCTGGGCATGCACCTGTCCCCACATGGGCAGCTGCCCCTTCCCTGAGCCACAGATAGGGCACCCCTCCAGAGGGTTTCCAATGGCCAATGGTCTTTGGCCATTGAGTGTGGGCAAGGAGGTGGCAGGTGAGTAGTGTCCACCCATTGGTGTTGAGAAATATGATTGAGGAATTAATTAAATGTGGCTCATAAGATCATTATTTTATTGTATAACCCAATATTACTATATTAAAGACAGAAGCAGGAGTTTACAGGGTTTTGCCCTAAAGGAATGTGTGGACTCAATGGTTCACTTATGAGAGGCTGCTATCATGAAAGAGCTCTCAGATCTCCGGTAGGGATGTTTTCCAGGAAGGCTTCACAGTATCTCAAAATCTGTGAGCTTCTCTGTGTCTTGAAAGATAAGGCAAGACAAATATGGCCCACAGGATGGGAGCCAGAGACAATGAGTGCACTTTGCCCAGAGATGTGCCCCAGTGGTTATAAACAACCTGTTTTATAGAGATGGGCTTCCTGCTCTCTCCTGCCTGTCTACCTTTAAGTCCACCATAACTAATCAAAGAAATATAGAGTCACTATACCACTTTTGTTATACCTTTTTTAGTTGACAACTACCTCTTAGAACTTACAAGTTAGCCCCTGAAAGACTTTGTACCTGTTTGCTCACCTAGATAGATTAGAAGTCCCTTGAGAGGACTTTTGACCCCAACCCACTACCTATATCCCCTAGCAACTGCATTCCCTGATATGCAAATAAGTTACCCTGACAACTGGTAATTGATATTTGTGATTATAAAAACCTGCATGAATCTAACCATATTGCTGACTTTTATGGAGATATGCCAGTCTCCTAATTATCCCCGCTGTGTTATATCTGATCTTTTTATATTTATAAAACTATAAACTATACCTTAGTCCCTGTGTATTCTTTAATTTCTTTCTGTTGCCTATCAATTTCCTTATCCTCTGTGGCGACTCCTATCTTAGGGACTTGGCTCCGTGGGGAGAAGTAGCTAATCTCCTTGCAGGCCTGCCTCAACTACTCTCCCCTGCAATTGAAGAAGATAGCCTGTATGCATTGAACATTTGGAATTTCTTAGACTTTTTTAAAGCCTAATTCATGGTTTATTTTTATAAAAGTTATATGTATGCTTGAAAAAAGTATCCTTTCTGTCCTTTAAGTGTAAAATTCTATATATAGTTATTTGAGATTAATAAATTTGTTTATGTTCCTAGATAACTGCTTATTATAATTGTTTTGCCCATTTGTTCTATCATTTTTCTGAAAGGGATATGTTTAAAATCCATCTAAAACTTTTGTTTCATTTGTTTCTCATTTAAGTGCTGGTGGCTATTGTTTAATATATTTAGGGGTTATTTGGAAAGGTTCAAATGTGTTTATGATTAATATTCCTTACATTTCCATAGTTATTTCTGTCTTTATATGATGACAATCTTAGTTTTGAATGATAGTGCCTTAAACTCTGGTTTTCAAGTATTCAGATTGGTCTCCCAGCCTTTATTAGCTCATATTTACTTTCTGTATCTTTTCTATCCATTTATTTTCAACATTTATTGGTCTATTAAATTTAATGTATCTCTTTTAGGTAATATACTACCATAGCATCAGAAAACCTGGAAAACACATACAGTAATATGTCATTTAATGATGAGTATGCGTTCTGAGGAATGCATCATTAGGAGATTTCATCCTTGTGCAAACATCATGGAGTGCACTAACACAAACCTATGGTAAAGCCTATTACACACCTAGGCTATGTGGTGTAGCCAATTGCTCCTAGGCTACAGACCTCTAGAGAATGTTATTGTACTTAATTTTGTAGGCGATTATAACACAATGGTAAGTATTTGTGTATTTAACCATATCTCAATATAGAAAAGGTACAGCATAAATAAGATATTATAATCTCATGGGACCACTGTTGTATATGTAGTCCATTGTTGACCAAAACATTATGTAACACACTACTGTAACAAAATATGTTCAATTTCCCTTCATAGAAAAATATAAAATATTACTGAAAGAAATTAAAAAATACTTAAATAAATACAGGAATATACTATGTTCAGGATTTGGTATATACAATTTTATAAAGGTATAAATCTACAAAATAGTTTTATGTATCCACTACAATTCTAATAAAAACCCCCAGAGCTTATTTTGTAGTAATTTTTAAGTCAATTCTAAAATTCACTTGGAAATGCAAAGCAGTCAGAATAGCTCAGGTAATCTTAAGGAAAACAATATGGCAATACTTATTCTAACAGATACTAAGTCTACATTAATTTTAAAAGAGTGTGATATTGTCACAAGTATAGAATAATATATAAATTGAACATAATAGAGTGTCTAACTTCAGACCCATGCCTGATTTATGATAAAGGTAGACCATTGAAAAATAACTGCCTCCTTAGGAAATGGTGCTATTCAATCAGACATCTACACAGAAAAAATAAAAATTGACTCTAACTTCACTCTATTTGCAAAAATAAATTCCAAGCACTGTGTTAATATGTGATTTCTATAAATTAATATAGGACTTAGGATATAGAAAATTTTCTCAAGGCACGAAAGCATTAGGCATAAAGTGAAAGCTGATAAATTATAATTATCTAATTATTATAGTATACTAATTAGAATTAAGAAGTCTGTTCTTCAGAAAAGTCAAGTCATATAGTAAAAGACAATATTAACATTGGCTTATATTATATGTATATAAATATATATTTATTAATATATAAATAAGAAAAAATATTCAATAGAAAAATAAATAATTTAAACAAATACTTTACAGAGTATCCAAATCACCAATGAAAATCTATAAAGGTCTGCTGCAACATCATTAATTATTAGAGTAATATGAATTAAAATAATGAGATATCACTAAAACATCCCCATATGAGTAAAATTAAAACAAACCAACAAAACAAAATATATTATCAGTATCCAGCATTGGTAAAGATTATAGAGCAACTAGAACTCTCATCTACCCAGTGGGAATATAAATGGCCATGATTGCTTTCAATACCAATTTGACTTCTGCTGCTATAAACTGAACATTTGTGTTTCCTCAAAAATTATATATTAAAACCTAATCCCTGATGGTATTTGGAAGTGAAGCTTTGGGGGGTGATTAGGTGATGAATGGTGAGCCCTCATAAATGGGATTAGTGACCTTATGAAAGAAAACAGAGAACTCCCTCCTCCCTCCACCATGTAAGGGTGCAAGAAGACAGCCATCTATGAGGGGTCTTCCAGAATTTTGTGGAAAATGGGTTTAAAAGATAAAATAAAAAAATATAAACTATATTTCTCAACATAACCTTCATCAAGTCAAAAACACTTCTGAAAAGGATGATTACAGCCATTTAGTTCATTCCTAAACACCTGAGGGTCCTAGGAATTTAGCCATGTCAATGGTTAAATTCATTTTGTACATTATTAACCAAAGAAAAATGGGTTCCTTTTAAAGTTTTTTAACATTGAAAAACAAAACCAAAAAAAAAAAAAAAGTCAGAAGGAGGCAGATCAGGACTTTAAGGTGGATGCCTGATGATTTCCCATCTAAACTCTCAAAAAAATGTCCTTGTTTGATGAGAGGAAAGAGCAGGAGCATTGTGGTGGAGAATTCTCTGGTGAAGCTTTCCCAGGTGTTTCTCTGCTAAAACTTTTGCTGATTTTTTGAAAACACCCTTGTAATAAGCAGAGGTGGCAGTTCTTTGGCTCTCCAGAAAGTCAATGAGCAACATGCTTTGAGCATCCCAAAAAACAATTGCTGTGACCTTTGCTCTTGACATGTCTGCTTTGGCTTTGGCTGGACCACCCCTACCACTTGGTAGCCTTTGCTTGGATTGTGCTTTGTCTTCAGAATCATACTGGTAAAGCCATGTTTCATCTCATTATAACTTATCAAAGAAAAGTTTCAGGATCTTGATCCCACTTGTCTAAAATTTCCATTGAAAGCTCTGCTCTTGTCTGCAGCTGATCTGGGTATAATGGTTTAGGCACCCATTGAGTGGAAAATTTGTTCCACTTTAAAATTTTAGTCATAATTGTGCAAGCTGAACCAACTGAGATGTCTGTTGTGTTGTCTATTGCTTCTGCTGTTAATCCTCAGTCCTCTTCAAATAGGGAACAAACAAGATAAATTTGTTCCTTACAAATCGTTGTGGAAGGTCTGCCACTATGTGCTTCATTTCATCTTCAACAGCATCTCATTCCTTCTTAAAATGAGTTATACACTTGTAAACTGCTAATTCCTGTGGGGCATTGTCCCCATAAACTTTTTGTGAAGCAGTGATGATTTCACCATCCTTCCACCCAAGTTATAGCATAAATTTAATGTTTGTTGTTGCTTCAAATTTAGCAGAATTCATGTTGCTCTCATAGGGGTTCTTTTCAAACTGATGTCTTATGCTTCTTAGTGCCTCAAACTAGATCCTCTTCAAACAGGTTATAATGATTTAGTAAGAATTTATTTTGTTTAAAAAAATTGAAATGCATACACAGATTTTTCCTAATACGCATTTTCCATGTAACTTTTGAATTCCCCTGTATGAAACAAGAAGTGGACCCTCTCTAGACATTGAATCTCCCAGCACCTTGATTTGAACTTCCTAGGCTCCAGAACTGTGAGAAATAAATTTCTGTTGTGTATAAGCCACCCAGTTTACTGTATTTTTGGTATAGCATCCTAAATGGACTAAGACATCTACCAAAGTCCTATCCTATTACCTATATATACTTATATATACAGAAATATTCACAGCAGTTTTATTCTTAATAGACCTCAAATGGAAGCAATTGAAATGTCCATCAAAAGTAGACTGGATAATTTTGTTATGTTTATATAATGGAATGCCATATAGCAATAAAATGACTTAACTATTATTCATATAATATATCTAAATTCCACAAAATATTTTTGAGTTAATGAGGCAGACACAAAGGAATCTATATAATATGATTCTATTTATATAAATTAAAAAATAGGCAGAGCTAAAACATAGAACTTAGGAGTGCATACTTTGGTGTTAAACCTATACACAAACTAAAGTAGTAATTATTGAACATCAGGGTAATCCTTTTATTGAGGATAGGGTGCAACAGATGAATCAGGGGCATATGGGATTTCTGAGGTACTGGTAGGCTCTATTTCTTAACCTGAGTAGTAATGACAAGGTGCTTTCTTTTTGATAAATCATATAGCCTGAGGATTCATTTGTGCACTTTATCTACATATGTAATATTGTACATTAAATATATTCTAAATAAAGTGTTCTCTGTTCATATAAAAATGACATTAATTTTTGACTAATGGAGTAATGATATATTGAAAGATGTTTCTTAGGAAGATGAGCCTGAAAGAAAGTGCAGAATAGAGTGGAAAGGATGAGACCAGCATGAATGAACCAAGCTAGAATGTACAATGAGGCCTCACCACTGATACTCCAAACACAATGAGGGATTGACATGTTGTGATATTGAGGGGAAAGCACCTGCTGAAAATATTTTGAGAGGACTTATTTCATTAGTGGTATACTGCTAAGTTATGTATAAAATTGTAAAGAAAATCACCATAAAATTTTCATATAATGAAGTAAAATGCATCTTCCTAGAGTTTTATCAATTCTTCTATGTCCTTTTAGGCTGTGTGAAATAAACTTTACCCTTAATTTGTAGAATATCCCTTCAAGGATTTAAATAAAATAAATCCATGTGGCTAAGGTTACAAAGGTATTTAAGTAATAGAATAATAGGGTTGAATATGAAATTAAGGTTTGTTTTGTTCAACTATTCACAAAATATTGTTTTTTCATAATTTCTCTTCCAGAGTCATCTAGGACCAAAACATGGATGCCTCAAAACAGTGAGAAACTCATGAATTTCCCTGACAAATGATATCATGTGGCAGAGACATAAGTAGAGCATTGTGACTACTGTAAGAATATTTCTCAATCATAGCTGTGACTCTATCTCTATTTCATACTAGGTAACAGTCTATATTGACTTATAGATACTAATTTCATTAACTTTCACCACTTTTCTTTAGAAAATCTAATCTTTAAAAAAAACCTGGTTTGAGTTGATTAAGAAGAAGCTAGTAGAAGTGATATATTTAATGGAACATCTTTCTTCTTTAATTTTTTTTTTCTTTCAGCATATTACTGGGTTACAAATGTTTAGGTTACATATATTGCCCTTGCTCCACTAGAGTCAGAGCTTCAAGCATATCCATCCCCTAGATGGTGTACACCGCACCTTTTAGGTGTGTATATACCCATCCCCTCTTCCACCCTTCAATCTGCCTGACACCCAATAAATGTTATTACTGAATATGCACTTAAGTATTGATCAGTTAATACCAATTTGATGGAGAGTAAATGTGGTGTTTGTTTTTCCATTCTTGGGATATTTCTTGGGTCCCAGCTCTATCCAGGATAATACAACATGTGCTATATCACCATTGTTTTGGGGGCTGAGTAGAACTCCATGATATTCATATATCACATTTTATTAATCCACTCGTGTGTGGGTACTTGGGTTGTTTCCACATCTCTACAATTGTGAATTGTGCTGCTATAAACATTCAAGTGCAAATGTCTTTTTTATAGAATATTTTTTGTTGTTTTGGGTAGATGCCCAGTAATAGGATTGCTGGATCAAACGGGAGTTCTACTTGTAGCTCTTTGAGGTATCTCCATATTGCTTTCCACAGAGGCTGAACTAGTTTGCAGTGCCACAAGCTGTGTATGAGTGTTCCTATCTCTCTGGATCCACACCAACATTTATTGTTTTGGGACTTTTTGATAAAGGCCATTCTAACTGGAGATAAGTGATATCTTATTGTGGTTTTGATTTGCTTTTCCCTAATGATTAGAGATGTTGAGCATTTTTTCATGTTTGTTAACCATTAGTCTTTCTTCTTTTGAAAAGTTTCTGTTCATGTCCTTTGCCCACTTTTTGATAGGGTTGTTTGATTTTTTCTTGCTGATTTTCCTGAGTTCTAAATAGATTCTAGTTATCAGCCCTTTGTCAGATGTGTAGCTTGCGAAAATTTTCTCCCATTCTGTAGGTTGCCTGGTTGCTGTCATGATAGTTTCCTTGGCTGTGCAAAAGCTTTTTAATTTGATCAGGTCCCATTCATTTATTTTTGTTGTTAGTGTGATTGCTTTTGGGGTTTTCTTCATAAATTCTTTTCCTAGACCAATGTCTATAAGAGTTTTTTCAACATTTTCTTCTAGAATTCTTATAGTTTCATGCCTTAGGTTTAAGTCTATTATCTACTGTGAGTTGATTTTTGTGAGAGGTGTGAGGTGGGCATCCTGTTTCAGTCTTCTACATGTGGCTATCCAGTTTTCCCAGCACCATTTATTGAATAAAGATTCTTTTCCTCAATGTATGTTTTTGTCTGCTTTGTCAAATATTAGATGACAATATGAGGATAGTTTTACATCTGGGTTTTCAATTCTGTTCCAATGGTCTATATCTCTATTCTTGTGCCAGTACCATGCTGTTTTAGTTACTATAGCCTTATATTATAGCTTGAAGTCTGATAAATTGATGCCTTCCAACTTGTTCTTTTTGCTTAAGATTGCTTTTGCTATACAGGGTCTTCTGTGTTTCTAGTGGAACATCCTTCTAGTAGCAGATTTCCAACTCGTCAATCCAGTCAAGTAGCATTTTCATAGGGATAAAATCATTTTTCCAATGACTGTAGTACAAAGTAGTGTATGTTTGGGCATGACAACATGGATGGATGTTTTCAAAAGTGGAGAAGGAAGAGGTGGAAAATTCTAGAACTCAAATCCTTATAAATAAGTCAAGTATTATAGTTAACCACTTAGAGTGCTCTTGTTTAGCCTTTTGGCTTGCTGTTTTATTTTCTGCCCATTATTTCAAAGAGTAATTTAGAGGTTTTTGTAAGTATTTACAACGGTAAGTTCATTCATGATTCACTATCACCAATTTAAGAACCTAAAGGCTTGGTTTGAGGCTCCAGTTAATTGCACAAAACTCCTTGAGTGCTAAAAATTATAGTTCTTCATATACTTTGTGAGTTGATATTTTAAAATTGTATCATATGCCACCAGTTTTTCAACCAGCTAGAGTACTTCCAAATAGGAAGGTAATTTCCCAGAAACCTGTGAGGTATCATGCTAAAAGGAAATGGTAGATTTAGTCTTGGAAAATATACCAAGTCATTTGCTGTCAGAGGAGTATTTGTTTCCAACGTTTCTTTATGCCTGCACTCTGAAAGTATCACTGAGACTATCTTTGCTCTCTTCATTTCACCAAATACTACTAAGGATATATAAGTGTTTGATCTCTTCCAAGATGTCTCCAATAAACACCCCAGAAAATTATTTCTTTCTAATCTGTTTGCTTTTTTTCCAATCTGTTTACCAGGTTTTGTTTTTATTTTTGATTTTGTTTTCAAAGTGGTTTACTAGATATACTACAAAATGTAGTTCTGAAAAATGTATAGTACCACCAGTAGTGTGTTCACACATGTCATAATTATCTTCAAAGCTATATTAGACAAGTTCCAGTTCCAATTAAAATAGAGCAGGCACAGTCCATCCTGTTTTTAATTAAATGCAACTAAAATTCCTGGATAGAGTGTATACAGCAACTATCTAAAAATTAAATACGTAAATGATAGTATATGTAATGTATCAAAAACTCAGAACCTAAAGTCCACAGGATTTGGCAGTGAATTTCAGAGTTGTATACCATGTGTGGACAGAAAGAGCTCTAAAAGAACACCTCTAATTCTGATCTTTGAAGAAGTAAGATGGGTTCCTACAAACAGAAATAGTAGGACACACTGTATTCTTTTCTTCTCTTTTTCCCACCCATGCTCCCAGGCAACCTCATGCCAAAGCTGCAATTATCGCATGGCAGTCACGATAGTGGCTGGACATACCCTTAACACCACACAGAAATGGAATCATTCTCTCTGATCAGAGGCACCATGGTCCAAAGAGTGTGTAGAGAATTTATCTTGCTTCCCAGTATCCTCCTGCTACTTGGCCTTGGAGGATGACTAAATTATGGGAAGTTAGCAGCAAAGCACAGATTGATGAAAGTGTTATTTTTGACATCCCTGGGTGCCAAAGTGTGTGGTGAGATAGATAGCAAAGAAAACAGAGCTTGAGAAAGAGAAATTTCTCCACTCACATCAACCTGGTCATGCAAAGATGTGCCCATGAATGTGCCTGGTAAAGCTCTCAAAGGAGCTGATCTATGGTGTAGACCACTCCCCATATTTTACATGCTTTTAGAAGGTGCAAATACTGAACAGATACAAATAGCACTCTGAAGCCTTGAAAATAGAACTGACATTAGAACTGTAGTCTGTGGAGTGAGTCAGAATTTGTGATCTGAACCTAACCAGACTGATGGATGATTCAAAACAAAACTATAATCTTCCATAAGATTTTTAAAAATCTCATAACATAATTTTACAAATGTTTACTATACAGTACAAAATAACACAACATACAAAGAACCAGAAAAATCTGACAAGTCTTAAATGAAAAGACAATAGCATAAACCAAGCCTGAGATGTCCCAAATGCTATAATTATCTAACAAAGACTTTAAAACAGCTATTATAACTGTGACAAAGTAAAGATGAAACTCTTGAAATAATTGAAAATATAGGAAGTCTCACCAGAAAAGTAGAAGCTATAAAACAGAACCTAGTGATAATTTTGGAGATGAAAAATACAATAATTGCTACAAAATTCAAATAATTGTTTCAACAGCAGAATGGAAACTACAGATGAAATAGTAAGTGAACTTAGTAGTAGACCTATAGAATAAGTGTTAGAAAACTGAGGTCTGTTTTTTTTTTTAAAGGAACAAAGTCTCAAGTGAGACTATATTAAAGAGTCTAATACACATGTTATCAGAGTTCCAGAAGATGAGGAGAAAGGATTTGGAAAGACTGTATTACCAATTAATAAGCTCTAAAAGAAATTCTAAAGAAAATTGAAGTAGAAGAGAAATAACATGGGTGGATGGAGGGTGTAGAACTTGGCATTTCAGAAATGAGGGATAACAATAGGAATTTTAAATATTGGAATATATATAATAGACTAATTTTATTCTCTTAAATTCTTTAAAATAAATAATATAGTTAATTTAATAACTAATAATGAGTAAAGAGATTGAGTCAGTAATAAAAAGTCTCCCATTAAAGAAAAGCACAGGATATAAGGACTTCACTGCCAAATCTACTGAACATTTAAAGGAAAATTAATACTGTTAAAATGTTCATACTACCCAAAGTGACCTACAGATTCAATGCAATCCCTATTAAAATGTCAATGTCATTTTTCACAGAAATAGAAAAAACAATCCTAGCACTCATATAGAATCACAGGAGATCTTGAATAGCTGAAGCCATCTTGAGCAAAAAGAACAAACCTGGAGGCATCACTATTTACCTAAATTAAAAATATACTACAAAGCTATAGTATTCAAAACAGCATAGACGTGAATAAAAACAGCCATAGAAAACAATAGAACAGAATGGAAAGCCCAGAAATAAATCCAAACATTCATAGTTGATTTTCTACACAAGTAACAAGAAAACACAATGGAAAAGGACAGTCTCCTCAATAAATGGTATTGGATATCCATATTCAGAAGAATGACATTAGACCCTTATCTTATTCCATATACAAAAATCAACCCAAAATGGATCATAAGCCTAAATGTAAGAAATGAATCTGTAAAACTACTAGAAGAAAACATAGGGGAAAAGGTCCTCAAAAAGTTAAAAATTGCATTATCATATGATACAGCAATCCCATTACTGGATATCTATCTAAAGAAAATAAAACCAGTATGTTGAAGAGATATCTGCACTCCCATGTTCATTGCAGCATTATTCAAAATAGCCAAGATATAGACTCAACCTAAATGTTCATCAACAGATGAATGGATAAAGAAAATGTAGTATATATGCACAATGAAAACTATTCAACATTAAAAAAAAATTCTGTCATTTGCAACAACATGGATGAACCCGGAGTACATTATGTTAAATGAAATAAGCCAAGCACAGAAAGACAAATACCATATAATCTCCCATGTATGCAGAATCTAAGTTGAAGTCATAGGAGTAGAGTGTAGGAGGGTGGTTACCAGAGGCTAGGAGAGGGGCAGGGATAGCAAAATGTTGGTAAAAGGATACAAAATTTAATTAGATAGGAGGAATAAGGTCAAGATATCTATTGTGCAATATTGTAACTATAGTTAATGACAATATATTGTATTTTTTTAAATTGTTGAATGCAGATTTTTAAGTGTTCTCACTAAAAAAAGATAATATGTCAAGTAATACACATCCCAATTATCTCAATTTAGCTGTACAAATATTTGTATTAAATACAAATAAAATATGTATTTAAAATGTATACATATTTTAAAACCATGTGTTATACATGATAAATATATATAATTTTTGTCAGTTAAAATAAAATAAAACAAAATACAAAACAAATATATTGTACCTATACAAGCTTACACACACACACATATATATATACATACAAAAAACAATTAAAAACAAAAATCATACCATTTTCTGGTGGGATTATCAATTTATGTTGACAACAACATAAGAGAGGAAAGGTAAAAGGACCTCTATTGTGGCAAGGTTTCTACATTCCACTGAAATGGTAAAATATAGATTCTAAGTAGCATGTGAATATGAATATAGGGTTTCTTGAGCAACCACTGGAAAAAATATATAAAGTTGAAAAAGCTCAATACATAGAAGATGTAAACAAACAATGAGGCATAAAATATTCATTGGCTGGAGAAAACATAGTAAAGATGCATTGTTGATCTGTAGATTCTATATAATTGTAATCACAATATTAGCAGGATTTTTTGGTAGAGAAAAGCATACTCTTAAATTCATATGGAAAGACAAATAAATTAGAATACCCAAAAAAATTTTGAAAAGGAACAAAGTTGGAGGACAAATACTACCCAACTTTAGAATTTAGTATACAGCTACAGTAACCAAGACAGTGTGTTATTTGTGAAAGGATAGACACAGGTCAATTGAATAGGCTAAAGTTCAGAAATATACTCACAAAAACATGATAAATTAATTTTTGAGAAAGATGCAAAAGCAAATGAGTGTGGGGAAAAAAGAGTCTTTTCCACAAATGATATTCTAACAATTATAAATGCATATGTAAAACAGGGGGAAAAAACCCTAAACTTGTACCTCATACAACTTACAGAAAGTAACTTTCAATGCGCCATAATTATTTGTAAAACATTGAACTATAAAACTTTTAGAAGAAAGCAAAGGAGAGAATATTCTTGCTTTTTGTTAGGCAAGGAACTCAAAAATATGATACCAATGGAACAGTCCATAAATAAAAAAATTATGGATCAAACTTCAGTAAAATAATTTTTTTAGGTTCAGCAAAAGACACTGTTAAGAAAATTAAATGACAAAAATTATCTCTATATTACATATTTAACAGAGTACTTTTACCTAGAATATATCAAGAATTCACAAAACTTCAACAATAAGGAAACAAACAATCTAGTTTTAAAAATGGGCAAAAGATTTGATCAGACACTTCACCAACAAAGATACACGAATGGAAAAAAAGAACATGAATAGATGTGCAACATTGTTAGAAATTAGAGAATGCAAATTAAAACCGTCATGAGATACTAATACACACTTACTAGAATATGTAAAATTTAAAAATAAAAAACCCAACAATACCAAGTATTGGTGTGGATACACCACACAGTGTTGGTGGGAATGTAAAATGAGATAGCCACTCTGGAAAACAATTTGGCAGTTTCTTAAAAAGTTAAATACACAATTACCATATGACCTGGCCATCACACTCCTGTGTATTTACCCTAGAAAAATTAAAACTTATGTTCACACATGACAATAAACCTGTACATGAATGTTTATAGTAGCTTACTCATAATTGCTAGAGATGTCCATCAGTGGGGTGCAGAAACAAACATCTGTTTATAATGGAATATTACTCAGAAATGAGAAGGAAATAACTGTCTCTGCACACACAATTGGATGAATCTAAGGGAAAGAATCCAGCCTTCAAAGTGGTACACTGAATGATTCCACTTGGGTGACACTCTGGAAAAAGCAATGCAATAGGGAGTGAAAGCAGGTAAGGACTGGAGGCAGAATGACGATTGGACTACAAAAGTGCAGCATGAGAATGTTTTTTTTTAATTAATAGACCTGTTTTGTATCCTGATTGTGGAGATGGCTACTTAAATGTACACATATGTTAAGATATATAGAACTCTTCACAAAACAGTTAATTTACAATGTTTTTTAGTGACATTACAATCTCTTCAATGATTGCATCACTTATTGATACCGCTGGTAAAACCAACAACACTGAAGATCATGCTAAGAGAAGTTTCATCTATTTCTTTTTAAATTTTGAATAGACAACCTTGTAAAAATTGAAACAATTAAATACATATAAATATTTTAGCAGTGCAATCAAGAAAATCATATCAAGTAAAATTTATAACAAAGTTAATTTCACATACATTACTGTTATGAATTATTATTACTGAGTTGCATGGCAATGAAGTCCATTTAAATGACTGTAATTATTAGATTATTAAGTATGGAATGTCTGATTTCCTAAAGCACTAAGTTCCATAGTTGATATCCCTGCCACTTCACTTTGACACTTCTTGTTTTTCTTTTTAATTGTGAATAGGTACATCATCATCCTTGCAAATGCACATTTTGGCTTGTGATTATCTTTCAAATTTTTGTTAATGTGCTGTTGGTTTCATTTTGTTACGATTTTTTGAGGATTTTTGCATCTATATTCATGAGGAATTGATCTATAGTTTTCTTTTTTGTTGTTGTGTCCTTTCTTGGCTTTGGTATCAAGGTGATATTGGGCTCATAGAATGAGTTGGAGGAGGATACTGTCCTTCTCAGTGTTGTGGAATAATTTCTGCAGTATAGGTATGAGTTCTTTATAAGTTTGGTAAAATTCAGGTGTGAAGCCATCTGGTCCAAGATTTTTGTTGTTGTTGTTGTTGGAAAATTTTTAATTGCTGCTTCAATAATTCATCATGACTAGGTGGGCTTTATACCAGAGATGAAAGTTCAGTTCAACATATGCAAATCCATAAATGCAATTCACCACATAAATAAAAGCAAGAACAAAAACTATATGATTTTCTCAATAGATGCAGAAAAAGCATTTGACAAAATCCCTCACACTTTTATGATAAAAACTCTTAACAAAATAGGCATAGATGGGGCAAACCTTAAAATTATGAAAGCCATATATGATAAACCCACAGCCAACATCATACTGAATGAGGAAAAATTAAAGCATTCCCACTTAGAACTGGAACCAGAGAAGGTAGCCTACTATCTCCACTTCAATTCAACATAGTGCTGGAAGTCCTTGTCAGAGAAATCAGACAAGAGAGGAAAATGAAGGGTGTCCAAATGAGGGCAGAAGAGGTCAAACTCTCACTCTTTGCTGATGATACCATATTATATCTAGAAAATCACAAGGATTCAACCAAGACACTCCTGGAATTGATAAATGAATTCAGTAAAGTCTCAGGATACAAAATTAATGGACACAACAAATCAATGGCATTCCTGTATGCCAATAATAGTCAAGCTAAAAACCAAATCAAAGACAAAACACCTTTCACAATAGCATCAAAGAAAATTAAATATTTAGGAATATATTTACCAAAGGAGGTGAGAGATATATATAGGGAGATCTACGAAACACTGAGAAAAGAAATTGTAGAAGATGTAAACAGATGGAAAGCCCTACCATGCTCATGGATTGGCAGAATCAATATTGTTAAAATGTCCATACTACCGAAAGTGATCTACAGAATTAATGCAATCCCTATCAAAATACCATCATCATTCTTTACAGATCTAGAAAAAATAATTCTACACTTTGTATGGAACCAGAGAAGACCTTGTACAGCCAAAGCAATCTTAACCAAAAAGAACAAATTGGGAAAAATCAGTCTACCAGACTCCAAGCTTTACTACAAGGCTATAGTAACCAAAAAAGCATGGTACTGGCACAAGAACAGAAGTATAGACCTTTGGAACAGAACTGAAAACCGAGATATAAATCTATCCTCATATTGTCATCTAATCTTCGACAAAGCAGACAAAAATATACATTGGGGAAAAGAATCTCTATTCAATAAATGGTGTTGGGGAAACTGGATAACCACATGCAGAAGACTGAAACTGGATCCCCACCTCACACCTCTAACAAAAATCAACTCACGATGGATAACAGACTTAAACCTAAGGCGTGAAACCTTAAGAATTATAAAAGAAAATGTTAGGAAAACTCTTATAGACATTGGGCTAAGCAAAGAATTTATGAAGACCCCCAAAGCAATCACAGCAGCAACAAAAATAGAAGAATGGGACCTGATCAAATTAAAAAGCTTCTGCACAGCCAAGGAAACTATCATTAGAGTGAATAGATGACCTACAGAATGGGAGAAAATATTTGCATTCTACACATCCGATAAAGGGCTGACAACAAGAATCTATATAGAACTTAAGAATATTAACAAGAAAAAAAATCAAACAACCCCATCAATAAATGGGCAAAATACATGAACAGAAACTTTTCAAAAGAAGAAAGAATAATGGCCAGCAAACATAAAAAAGTGCTCAACATCTCTAATCATTAGGGAAATGCATATCAAAACCACAATGAGATATCACCTAAGTCCAGTGAGAATGGCCATTATCAAAAAGTCCCAAAACAACAAATGCTGACATCGATGTGGAGAGATAAGAACACTCTTACACTGCTGGTGGGACTGCAAATTAGTACAACCGCTGTGGAAAGTAATTTGGAGATACCTCAAAGAGCTAAAAATAGAAATATCATTTGATCCAGCAATCCCACTACTAGGCATCTACCCAAAGGAAAAAAAAGACATCGTATAATAAAGACATCTGCAGTCCATTTATAGCAGCACAATCACAATTGAAAAGATGTGGAAACAACCCAAGTGACCATCAATACATGAGTGGATCAATAAAATATGGCATATGTATACCATGGAATACTACTCAACTATAAAAAACAATGGTGAACTAGCATCTCTTATATTATTCTGGATACAGCTTGAGCCCATCCTTCGAAGTGAGGTATCACAAGAATGGAAAAACAAGCACCACATGTACTCACCATCAAATTGGTACTAGCTGATCAACACTAAGGTGCTCACATGGTAGTAATATTCACTGGTGCCAGTCAGGTGGGGGGGGGGTAGTGGAGGTGGGTAAACTCACAACTAATGCATGCAGAGTGCACTGTATGGGGGAAGGACACGCTTGTAGCCCTGACTTGGGCGAGGCAAAGGCATTATAAGTAACCAAAATATTTATACCCCCATAATACTCTGAAATAAAAAAAAAATTAGAGCAATTTTTGTGAAACCATGGATAAGTTGAAAATTCATGTTATTTTTTAATATGAGTTTTGTCATGTAACCAATGTAGCACAGACAATTCAAAATATCAATGAAGTGTTTGGGAAGGATGTGGCTAATGAACATTCAGCACGTCGTTAGTTTGAGAAGTTCCATTCCGGTGATTTTAATCTTGAAAATAAGCCATGTGGGTGACCTGAGACCAAAGTGTATAATGATGAGCTGAAAGCTATAGTGGAAGCGAATCCATCTCAACCTCCATGTGAATTAGCAGCAAGGTTTGACATTAATATTACAACAATATCAGATCATTTGAAATAAATCAGAAAGGTAAAGAAGCTGGATAGATGGGGTCTGCAAGAATTAAACGAGTGTCAGAAAAGAAATTGTCTCAAAGCTTGCCTTTCTTTGCTGTCACAACACAAAGGCAAACCATTTCTACACTGTATTGTTACATGTGATGAAAAATGGTTTCTTTTTGACAATTGCAAGCATTTGGCACAATGGTAGGATAAAGATGAAGTGGCAAAACACAGTGATGAAATGAATATTCATCAAAAAAAAAGCTAATAGCATCTATTTGGTAGTCCAGTGTTGGTATCCACTACAGCTTCATGAAACCTGGTCAACTGATTACAGCGGATGTCTACTGCAACCAATTGGACGAAATAATGAGGATGCTTGTGATAAGCAGCCCAGATTGGTCAACAGAGACAGCCCAATCTTCTTGCAAGACAACACTCAACCACGTGTCGCTCAAACTACACAAGCTGGACTTGGAGACTCTAGTCGTCCACCATATTCACCAGACTTTGCACCAACTGGCTACCACTTCTTCCAGGCTTTGAACCACTTCTTGCAAGGAAAAAGATTCAATTCTCAAAAACCTGTGGAAAATACCTTTCAGTTTCATCACACTCGACCTCCAGGCTTTCTTGCAGCTAGCATAAGCAAGGTACTGTTAAGATGGCAAAACTGTGTAGAGTTTAGGCACATACCTTGATTAATTGTACTGTTTATTTGAAAGATAATAAACTTTTGATTCTAAACCAGACAAGTGTCCATCAATACATGAGTGTATTAATAAAATGTGGTATATGTATACCATAGAGTACTATTCAGCTATAAGAAACAACGGTGATATAGCATCTCTTGTATTATCCTGGAAAGAGCTGGAGGCCATTCTACTAAGTGAAGTATCACAAGAATGTAAAAATAAACACCGCATATACTCACCAGCAAATGGTATTAACTGATCAACACTTTAGTGCACATACAGTAATAACATTTATCGCATGTCAGGCAGGTGGGAGGGAGGAGGAGGAGGGGATGGGTATATACATACATAATGCGTGCGGTGTGCACCGTCTGGGGGATGGACACGCTTGAAGCTCTGACTCTGGTGGGACAAGGGCAATATACATAACCTAAACATCTGTACCCCCATAATATGCTGAAATTAAAAAAAATTTCAATCAGACATTTCATATTTAATGACCTAACAGCATTACTTTCCTAGTTAACCCATTAAAAAAATTTCTACAGTTATCTGTAATCATTGGCAATATTTTCAATCCTGATGTTCATCATACACAAAAGTCATATACTCATATTTAAGCCACAAAATATACATATACTTGGCTTTTGAAAGTCATATATATCTGATATTTGGGAGCATTAAGTAACAAGAGAAAGATTTGTTTAGAAGCATCAAATAAGAATTGAAGTATTGCGCTATGCGAAAGAAATGTTGGATTGGGTAGAAAAAGGAGTTAAAAATTAAGACTTTTGCTAGTCCACAATGATTTATTGCATAGCTACTTTGTACAAGACAGATCATTAGAAACTTTAAGGAATACAATTGCAAAAAATCCAAGATCTCTGACCCTCAAAGAGATTCACAGAAGAGTGAGAAAGATAGCATCCATGAAATGACAGATATAAATTTTATAAATTTTAAAGTGTTATATGTAATAAAAAATAATAAAGACAAGCTTTGGCACATACTATAACAGAAGCAATAACAAAATTCTACAGGTCTGTATAGAAGGGAGAGATTATTGAATTGAACAACATTTAGAGGCAAGAGCAGAGAATTTTGGACAGAGGCAGCCATGAGCTGCAGCACGGAAGTCAGGAAAGGGAGAGTACGTCTGGGGAGGAGCAGACAGTTGGGCGTAGCTGCGGGGAAGGAATGGGGTGAAGGTCATCAGGGAAGGTGCGGTGTGAATGATGGGCAGAAGAGGAAGTTTGATCTTTCTTGTGAGTGTAGTTGGAAGACATCAAAGGTTTGGAGCAGGCAAATAGCATGCTGAGAACGTTGTTTGTCAAGTGAGTCTTGTGGCAGTGTGAAGGGCAAGCTATAAAAGAGACTAGAAGACTCAAGAGAAGGAGACCAGGTGAAAAGCTCAGCAGTTCAGATGAGACTGAATAATCGCTAATTAGGCCAGTGTCATCAGGAGTGGACAGCAAGGGAAGGTGGGAGAAGTATCGCAAAGGTGACATTGCCAGGCTTTGTGCCCGCCTGTCTTGGGCTCGATGAGAAGAGGAAGGGTCTAAAATACTTTTAGGATACTGAGGCTGAGTGATGGAGACTTGCAATGTCACTGACTGAGCGAGGTGACGTTGGGATAGATGATGAAAAAGATGAGGAGCTGGGTAGGGACAGGTTGAATTTCAGGCCTGGATTAGATGGAGGTGCCAGTCAGAAGCCCAAGACTGATGTGAGAGAAGGGGGAGGAAAGTGCATAGCGGCTAAAGCAAAATAAAGAAATAAACAGGAAATAGACGAGACCATTAAGAAAATGGATAGGACGTGTAGGAAGAAGGACCGTGAGCAGACACCTAAATCATCTGGGTTTTAGCAGCAGGAGTCAAGGACATAGAGTGAGCAATGGCTGGAGAGGCGACCAGAGCTAAGAGGAGACCCACACAATATTTAAACACACAGGATGCTGGTGACTGACTTTTCACAGGCTAATGTCAATGGAAGCCAAACTTCAGGCAGATAAAGTCAGAATGAGAGACAAGAAAGCACAAACACAGAGTGAGGAGTTCTTGGGAGATTTAAGGAGCAAGTGTGAAAAGCTTTACAAGGCCATCACTTGGTCTCAAAGGATGACGTGACCTCAGTGGACAGCTGGATTGCATAAAGAATTGCAACATTTCTACTTGGAACAAAATATCTGTCCATACTTTGCCACCAGGGTAGAGCCATTAAATTGATACCTGTGGCTGTAGCTGGACAAGATTAGGGCCCAGCAAGTAATTGGGAGAAGCACTATTTTTCTGATGATTTTTCAGTCTGCTAGGGGGAAATAATGAAAAGAGAAACACCGCACTCGGGGCTTGACTCCAGCTGTGGCCAATTTCCCCACACTGCATTAAGGCAATCAGCTTGGGACCAGCAAACTCAGATTTGAGCTCCCAGGGTATGTCACTGCCCAGCCACGAGGGTATAAACAAAAATCATCTCTTTCTCGGGTCCTTTAAGGAAACCTTGCTACACCATCCACAACTGACTCCTTGGACAACCTGTCAGCAGGGTGTTCGGCGTGCTCTCAGGGCATTTCTTATTGCCATCACCTTCTCTCTACTCAGCCGGAGGGAGGGAGGAATGCTCACCATTTCTGGGGGAGTTATGGGTGTGCAAGACAGACTGGAGACATTTGAGTAACATTTTTTCAGCAGTCACACAGGGTGGGGCCTAGGGAGAGAGCATGACATTCCACACCCAGGGAACTGAAGACAGACCTGCTCCCCTCTTAGGCTGCACCAGCCTCTCCTCCCAGGACTGGGCCACTGCAAGACAGCAAAAGACCCTCATGCAAACACGCTAAGTGGGCTGTTCTGATCTGTGATTTTGTTCTATTTTACTGCATTTTTATTCTACTTCTGTGGAGACCTGGTTTGAGGGTATTGGAAAAATGCTAAATAATAATCAGGCCAAGGAAAAGAAATGAATTTCCCCACATAGTGGGTATATAGAGAACAGGCTTAATTATTGATTCGCACTCCTGCCTTGTTCACATCTCAGCTCACATTCAGATAACTTGAGGGAGAAAGTAGTTCAGAATCTAGTAAAGCAGAGACTATACTAAGGCTGTTAGGGTATCAATTCCATCTTTCCTTTAATTTGGAAATGTATTGCTACACTGTTGTACTAGATCAATAAAGAAAATACAGGAAGCAGGTTTGCCAACATATGGTCTAGCTGCTGAAGTTGGAGCTCTCTAGATGGAAGCAGAGGAATCAGAGGGCCTGCCCCATGAGAAGTGCTGAGATCACTTTTCTACAGGATTCTGCCCAATTCCAGTCCAGAAACTGCTTTTAACTACCAACTAGAAACCTCAAGGGAATCTTTGAAGCAGCAGTGTGGATCTTGCTTTGCCTTTTTGTAACAGTGAGTTTTGAATCACTCTAGCTTTTTACTAATGGTATCGTATTAATAATCAAAGTCTTTCCAATTTATGAAACTAGTTCCAAACAGTCTCAGGGTGTATAAGGTCAAATCCCATGAGTTCATTTGGTTGGAATAATACATTCGATAGGCATAGTCACCTTTTCTACTCTCAACATGAAATAGTGGATTTGGGCTTTTCAGTGAAAAAATAAAAAGCCTGAGTCATATGCATAACAGGAACATGTTTGTAATTGTTCTGCAAGCTTGACTCTCAAGATGTTCCCACAAAAGCACAGTGAAAAGAGAATTGAGGCAATTATATATCCAATCTACATGTCAGCTGAGGTTATCCCGTCCTTTAAGACTTACATGAAATTAACTTCGGCCACCACTCTCGTCTTTAATAAGAAGTCCAATATTCTCTCTGGAGATTTTTGCACACATCTGAAATGTACCTTCTCATGGTTATCTGTATTTTTTAATGAACTATTCCCATTGAACTTACATCTCTCCTTTCATAACGGTTCTCTTCTTGTTGCCCAGTGACAACTCATACACCAATGTAGTCCCTACCCCTTTATTTCCTAAAACTCTATTCTCACAAGGCAGCTCTTCACGGCACATAGCCATTACACCACAGCAGTGTACAGAAGTAACTTCTAAATTAAGTGCGTTAGAAATACACGTTCCTACAGCTCCTTCAGCCGTCCCTGCCACCAGGAAATACTCACTGCCCGGAAGTTCTTGATGGGACTATTTCCACACACACCCACACTGCCCTTAGTTGTTTAGCCCTGTCTCTTTTTCTCAGAAGTTTTCCCCTCTCCTTAAATTTTGCTTCCTCAAATAAATGTTACCTTTCATGCAAAGCAATTTAACTATCTCTTCATTTCATGATTTTTTTCTGGACACAGAAGTGATCAAAGCATTTTGCTAAACAAAAGGTGATCCTCTTAGAAAAGAATTATACCACTGCCTTATGAGGCAAAGTGGCAGTCGTCTATTGTGATTTAAAAAAATATTTTTCTATGTTACATATAGATGAAACAGACCATAAATTCAAGAAAACCTCAATATCTAGACATTTGAGACCACAGATTAAAGTAGTCTGAATGAATCAATGATGCTCTAACTCTTAATTGCATATGTTATATTTATGCCCAGCCCCAGATTGTGCTAACTTGACCTGAGAAAATAATATTTAATTTGATGTGAGGTCCTATTAAATACAAATCACTAAATATATGATCCTTTCTCACAAGATAAATAAATAAAATTTTTATTTATATGAAATATAATTGGGATCAGAGTTTTAATTTGCTAGGGAAAAAGGATATGCTTCACTCCATCCTGTTCTCTATGATATGGTCACATTAGGTTAAGGAGACTTGAGAGATATCCCAGCCCCCGTCCCAGCCTCACCCCCTAACGTTCTTCTTCTAGCTAACAAATCATAAACTCTTAGCATTCGAAGAGGACATAGAGGACACCACACCTTATCTTCCATGGGATTCCTTATAAAATAGTTTATGGTCTTTACTAGAAGAATGACAATAGTGTATTTGGACAACATTAACTATTAGGAAGTAAGGGATACATGAGCATAAAAACTGTACAATATCTTACGCAGTATATAAACTCAACAAATGAAATATCAATTTCTTTCCATCCTTCCCCTAATCGCTTAAATGAGATGAACGTTCTTCTTTTGAACTTCCATTCACTGGACATGGTCCTACTACCTCCTGAAGAGAGAGAAGAACATCTGTTTCCTTTCCACATGAGATACTAAGATATCTATGGTACTTCCTCTTTGATAATCCCTTCAACATGATTTTACAACCTTAACTATTCTAATTCTCCATCTCTAACTGTTTCCTTTGATGCCTAGGACTTGCCAACAAAAAGGTTCCTAATCTTGTCTAACAAGCACAGAGCACAGTGGAGATACCTTCCACTCTGTGTCCACAACGAAACTATTAGCACCACCCAAATTTGCATGTCCCTTTTTAGTAGCCACATCACACTATCAGCCTCATCCTATGACCACATCATACAAATATATAGATTTTGTTTCTGTTAGATCATTGTTAGTCCATATTTTCCCCATTCTGCATTTAATGGGACCCTTTTTATAAGGTATGGGAAATACACATACACACACACGTATATATATAATTTTATCCTGTACTATTTGTCCAACTTGTCATTATCTTTTAGACTTTTAGACTTTTAATTCTCTTATTTAGAACTTGATGTATTCCAGCTTTGATTTATCTCAATCTGTGCGTCTTTTTAAACATTTTGTGTGATTTTACTAGTAATGATGGGCATAGCCAGCAGCAGAGTCTCTTGACAAGCCACTAGGTCATCTATTCAAGTCACCAAAACTGGCCACTACGACATCGGAAGCTTCCTCGCATTGTCTCAGGTAGTTTCTGAGTTGACTTTAATGTTCGTTACTTCCATCTAAGGTAACTATCTGCATTGAAAGGAGAGGAAACAGCAAAAGTTATGCAACTTGCCCCAAATCCGAAAATGTAGTGGTGGAACTGGCGTGGAAGTTCAGGCCCATCTAGGTCCCAAACCCAAACTATTCCTTTTGTACTGCCTCAGCCACACAGAACCTGGCCTGGTTTGGATACAGTGGCTCAACCAACATAAGCCCTAGGATCTGTAGCCCACACTTTCCATATTATTCAAAAGGATATCAAAATTACTATATTTTATATAATATTATATATAATTATACTGATATCTAAGATGATATCAAAATTAATTTTGCTAAAAAAGTGGTTGCAAGTGGAAATTCACTAAACCCTAAGCATTACTTTATCAACTACCCTTTTAATTCTGTATTTTAAAAAGTGACTTCAATTTGGTATACTTAATTTCATAATCTAAATATTGTTAGTAATTTAATAAAATTAAAATTTAATTTAAATTGTCCCCTACACTAAACACTCATATCACTGATTTTTAAAAATCATTTCCAGGGATTATTGTCAATAATCCTAGTCTATAGTTTGCAATGTACCTTTTCTCCATATTAAATAGTAAGACGGCATTTGTTGACCTCAAAGCAGCCTCTGGCATGGCTCCATTACTCAGAGAACATCATAGTTGGTTTCCCAATTGTTTTTACCATTTGTTTTCTGTACTCTGGGATATAATTAGATTATACCAACTAACTTAAATACAATTAAAACAGTTATTCTTTTACCAGCTCTATTGATATTACTGTTTTCTCTCTTTCCTTTGCCTCTGTATCTCTCTTTTTAAATACATTTTATGATTATAAAAGAATAGGGTTAAGTAGTAAACAAGACAGTGGATGTGAGTATTCTTTTTTATAAATGGGATTTCCGTTAGTGTTGCACTATCACTAGGATGTTAGCTGCTGATTTCGAATAGATACTCCTCTGCAGTTGAAGACTTCATCTTCTCAACCCAGTTTCCTCAATGTATTTGTGCTTTTCTAAAAAAAAGAAAAAAGAAAGAAAGAAAAGAAATTAGGTAGTTTATTGATTGCTATCACACATTTTACAGCATCTTTTCAGATTATTGTGGGGTATTTTTTGTACTGGACTCAGGGGTACAGTATATTATAATCTTATTTCCCCTGATAATAAACTAGCTTTTCAATCTTAGGACAAACCCTGCTTGGTCATAGTGGGTGATTATCTGAAGATACCATTGAATTTGATTTGCTAATAGTTTCAGAGTCTTACATCAATATTTCTCAGAGAACTCTTTTATACTTTTGTCTTTTTTTCCCCCTGGCAGGCAGAGGATTCCTTGAAATCTTTTGTGATGTTCAAGCTTAAGAAAATGAGTGAATACCACTCTCTTTTTCAGTGCTTTAGATCAGTTTGTGTAGCATGGGAATTATCTGCTCTTTGAAATTCTAACAGAAAAATTATTTGATCATGGGTCTGCTATTAAAAGAGACTTTTTGATCATTTCTTTTCTATTTTTGGTCAAATAAAATTTTCTACTTTTCCTTAACTTAATTTTGGGCATTGATTTTTATTCCCTAAAAAGTCAACCACTTAATGCAGTTTTTAAGTAATTAATATAATTTGTATGTAGATTTTCAAAAATTGTCTATTATGTCTTCATTTTTAAAAAACATTTTTGTTTTCTCCTGTTTGTCTTGATTGGATTTGCTTTTTGCCTTTTTCACTGGTATTGTTGGGCTGTGTTTAAGGAAACAGTTCTTGGATTTACTGAAAAATGATATTCTTTTGTTTTTTAATTCATTCAAAATCTTTCTTTGTACTTATTACATGTTCCTTCTGTTTCCTGAGGTTTACTCTGTGGTGGCTTTTCTAACTTATCCGGCTAATTATTAAATTCATTAATTTTATTATTATTTTAATAATGAAAGCATTTAAGGTTATTGCCTTTGAGAATAACTTTGGCCACATCACACTATAATAATAAGTGATATTTGTTTTATTTCTATTATTTTCTAAATAGTCTATCATTGTAATTTTGACCTTTTTTTTGGTCCCAATAGGTTTTTTTCAAAGAATGTTTTAAATTACCAAATTGCTGGGTTTTATTTCTGTTTTCTAAAGTTTGATTATTAATTTATAATTTACTATATTATAGCCAGACATTTTCCTGCTCAATTTCTGATTTAATAATTTTATTTGTGAGCTAGAATATAATTAATTTTTATAATTATTTACTGAAATTTAAAAATAATGTGTATGTTCTGTGTATAGTATACACATCTCATTATATCTATGACATCAAATGTATTATAATATTCAAATTGTCTATGTCTTCAAGACATATTTTAATACTTCCCATTACCAGTGTGTTTTAGTCAACTTCTCGTTCATTCACTTAACAAGCACCTTCTCTGTGCCATGCTCACTTCTAGGTGTTGGGGACACTGAAGTGAACTTGAAGGGGGAGGACCTCTTGGGTCAGGTCCTAAAGACACGCACTGAAAGAGCAGAATAACTTCTCTAAGGTCACATGCACATGCATATAGATGCCCCTTTTCAACATAAATGGAAGTGCTTCCATAATTACTGCGCTTTCTATAAACATTGTTTCCTATTTTGCTTTTTATCATTTTTCTTTTCATTTTAGTTTTTAGTGTGTCTTATTTTATTGTGCTTTTATGAAAGAAACTAGGACCACAGCCAGACATTTTTAAATGGTTTCAATTCTCCTTCAGTCATGCCTGGTCCATCCTTTGTTTGTCTCATACGGAAGTGGTAGTTGAGCTGTTTTACTTTTCCCCTCTGCTCTCTGTGTGCATTAAAACCCCTCAAGCAAGGCCCCGCCCTTCTTTATCTCACGCCGCTGGGACAAAACTCCAGGTCTTCTAGGTCCCACCTCTTACCTTACCCACAGGAATCAGCTCCACGAAGGCTTCCGCCAGTCTGCACCACCACACCTCGTCCGTGTCCCCTTCGTCCTGCCCAGTCTGTCCACTCCGATGACCAGGGTAGGCAGTGTGGTCCTCAGCCGCCACAAAGCAGGGAGCGCAGGGGAGTAAGCACTCTGAACCCCATCCTCGACCACTGAAGGACAAGGACGGATGGGCGATACATGAAGCTTTCGTTTCTAGGTAAGAGACAGGGGACTCACTTCAAAGGCTCTTCAGGAGGGACCGTGGGGTCCCTCGCAACAGTGGCCACCTCTATGAAGCATCCTTGCGTGGCTTTCCGTCCTTCCTGCTTCAGACTCTCTGTGCCTGGTGCCTCCTCCTCTAGGCATCATGTCCAAATACATTACCTGCTTCAAGCCTTTGCCTCGGGCTCTGCCTTCTGGGAAACCCAGGCTGAGACATCTTCCTTGCTCAACTTTTTGCTCTGCACATAGCTGTCAAATCTCTTGCTTTTTAGAGCATCTTCCTGAAATCTTTGTCTTATCTTAATATTTAGGCTACTGAACATTATTTCTACAGCATGGTGCTGCTATGTGTACTCCACCTTGATGTTTTTCTCCTTCTTCAATATTTCATATATGTCTTTTTAAAATAGGAACTCAACTTGCAGCTATACTAGTTAATTTAGATTTATATACATTTTATTTATCATTAGAATAATTTCTGATTATATGAGTTCCCCCTCACACATTTCTTTTTTTTACTTTCTTATTCCTTTTAAGCCGCGTTATCTTTCAAGTCTCTTTCCTTGGTTGGAATCACATGGGCCACACACCCCGCCACACATGCTGATTATGTTTAACCTTCCTGCACTGAAGTCCAGTCTATGTCTCTCTAGGCTTTCAATAACATTGCAAGATTACTCTCTCCAAGGTCCTTACCACAGCAAACAGTTTTGCTTCAATGGTCAGATTTAAATCTGTGCAACAATTTACTCCTTGTGACTTTCTTTTCCATTTAAAATACAATACAAAGTAAGAGCATGCAATGTCATAGCTATAAGAAGATGACCTACTTTTAGAAGCTCCAGCTCTCAAATGCTGCCTAGATAATATCAAAATATCTTATCAGGTCAATATCTTTCACCTGAGGCATTTTTACTATATTTAAGGTATTTCTCTATGCTGAGTTTAAAGCATCTGTAGCATCCACCACCCTTATGACGCTTCTATTTATTTCTGCTTTTATCCCACATTCAGATATATGTCACCATGCTTTCAACCTTAGATTGACAGATTTCTACTGATATGGTGCTATTCTTCTGCCCTTTATATCAGATTGCTTTTGTTTAACCAAAGTATATTCCCTTATCACAATGTTGAGGTCATGTTTAAAACCCACTAAATTTCAGTGATACTTTAATGAGATTATATGTGTGTGTGTATACAGATGTACATATACATGTATGTATGTTTGTATCAAAATATAAAACCAGAATTTATTTATTGGGCGTGCGCTGTGTCTAGCATATAGATACCTGAGGCTCATTAACATTGTTCCTATTGAATTCATTATTTTCTCATCACTCACCTGCCTTGAGGCATACTGTTTTCTTTCCATGAAATTAATTTTGCAGTTTAATCTGAGCCTTCCTCTGCCTTTTCTTAAAGTGTTTGTTTCTTCTTATCATATTGGTGAGCATGTTTCCATATTCTTCCAGGTGTTTGGGTGATGCCTCTACCATTTGCTGAAGGAACATCACTCTTTTATGATGAGCCATGATCCAGAAAAATATTTTTTCCTTATTATCAGTGTAGTAAGTGGATTATCTCTCATATCTTCCTTTTAGTAATAATAAAAATAACTACAGTTATAAGTAATTGAGTTATTCTGTGCATCATCCACAATATCTTAGAGGCATTTTATATCTAATCCTTGTAACAACCATAATAAACAAGGGCTCCTGAGCCCTTTTTCAGTTAAGACTGAGTTCTTGTCACTGGTAAGTGGCAGGTCTACCAGTTACCTTAGGTTGCCTGATTCCAAATCCTTTGCTCTTTCTACTTTTGCAGGTAGTTTGCTGTTGATGCTTCAAAATTGTTTGAATGTCCCTTGATTGTTATTATCATAGGGAAGATAGAAAAGTAATATTTTTCTAAAAGCCTAGATGTTTAGTCCTTGTTAGGTATTCAGAGTCAATAAATTAGGCATTTTCTAGTTGTCTTCTAACTATACTTTTTTCTTTTGTGAAAAAATTGTTTGGTGATACAGGTTCACAAGGAAAGCAGCATGCTTTGCAATTTGCCATTTTGTGCATACATGTGACACTCACCACTGGTATTGTGCTGTTCATACATATTGTCCTCTTGGCCCCATAAGGAGATTCCCTACATCTGCCATAGTGCTCTGGGTAACACAGGTGCTGATGGTTGTACAGACATCCTGGTTAGTCCTCTCTTGGAAGATACCCCAATCTCTTACCCAGCCCTTTTGAGGTGGTTCTGTCTACTACCCAGTGGTGGAATCACAGACAGAAAGATGCACTGCCAATGAGTTAATTGATAATGAAAATAGTTGATCATGATAAAGTGATATCCAAATAGAGGAACTTAGAGTCAGATCCCTCTTGCCCACTTGCAAGTACTTGAGAGGATGAAAAATTATATTATTTCCTTAAATGAATGCCATTTTACTTAAAATTTTACTTAATTCATTCTCCTGTAAGTCCAGAGTCTGAAAATGGATGTCTACACTCTCAAACTGAGTCCCTGCTGAGCCAAGCAAATGCCAAAGGTCAAACAACCCTGACTCTGTTAGTGGATCTGGTTTTAGATCATACAGCTTTGCAGAGGATTCAAGGTTCCTCCGCTCATTAGGTATGTGTCCTTCAGCAAGTGACTTAGCCTCTGTGTGCCTCAAGCTTCCGTCTTCTCAAGAACTGCACCCTAATGTTCAAGCTGCTATATAAATCCACATCCCCTGGGGGTCTCAAATATCAATGCATTGTGTGGTTTGAAGATTAGTGAGGGTTTCTGTGCATATTCTGAAAGTCTCCTTGAACTTCCCGTCTCCTGGTGTATTGCTACCATGATGGTGAGACAGCTGTCAGCTCACCAGTTTGCTTGACCTTGCAATTACTTTTTTGGACAAGTATCCATATGGCCACAGACTTCAGTCTTTTTGTCTCTGAAATAATAGATTTACTGTATTTTTCAGGATCCGTCTTTTCTTCTTGTGAGAGCAAATTCTTGATAGCCAATAAACAAGTTATTGGTTACTTTTCTTTCCAAAGAAAAGTGAAGCTATACTTTGGTTTTCCAGATGATACATGAAAGTAAGTTTAATAAGGACTAATTAACCTTCCCAAGGTCATATGGCCAATAAGTGAGAAAAATAGGGCTGAAGTCCAAGTCTTCTGGATACTAAACCTTATGTTTTGAATAGCTACACTCCGATTCCTATGGGAAACCCCTTTGAAAATACATTTACTGAGAAAGTGCCAGTGTCATACCACAAAGCAGATAAAGTTTAAGAGAAAATTAGTTGTTTATGAGAGTGCTGGAGTGAAGTTTGGGAGGTGCTACGTGGAATTCCACATGGACGGGCAGGGAGAATGCTTTGTACTTTGGGAGTTCTAAGAAAGGAAGTCTCAAGAAGAGAACAGCAGCATTAAAGAGGCACAAGCTCTATGAGGACAAAATTAGCCAGTTTTACAAATTTGTCTCATGGTGATGGTATATACTTTGTGGTTCTTCTTGAGTCAATACCCAAAACATTATCCAGGAGAGATGTCCCTCTGTTGCTTATATAACTAAACTCCAATCTTACTTCGTAGAAAATAATGTGAAGTGCCTAGCAACCACAATTCTTAATAAATATTAATGGATGAGGAGGGAGCAAGGAATAGAGGCAGTAATGGTATCTGGCCTTGGGATATCATGCAGAACCCACCTCTTTAGTCTCAATATCCCCAATGGACTAGATACTAGTTTTGCTACATTGATTGCTATTTCGTAATATAAAATTTAATTATCTCTATTATTTTACAATAAGCTTTTCTGCCTTGGGGTATCTGGCAGAGAGTACAGTTAGTAACAAATCTAATAAATAAAGAAATAAAACACTTCATTTCCTTTTCAGAAGGAAGTTATGTTTTGCTCTGTATGCTTTGAGCTTAAGGGAATTCGCTTTAGCTTTCCCAGATACGCTAGTTCTTTGGCTCAGATGAGGCAAAGGCATCTTCCAGAAGTGTTTCGGGGAAGCTACCTTCCTGGACCTCTGAGCCTTTAAGGCATGGGAACCACTGCGCTTCTTCCAACAGGGACCTCAGTAAACATGGCTCATCTCCACGCGCGCTCTCAAGGCTGCTTCTTACTTGTCCTACTTTTATTACTGGCTTCTCCCTCTACGTCTGTTTAGTCTAAGCAACATAGAATTAAGAGCCCTGACTCTGACTAATCCTTCACCTGCTTACACTTTGTTTAACCAATTATTTTCTTTTGAGCAAAGATTTCAATATTAGACAGATACAGGCTAGCATATACAAAACACAGCTTTTGAGAGATGAAAAAAATACTATTGAGAATGTAATTGAGGTCAAACACTAAGCAATGGCCTAGCAAGAGGAGAAATAAATGACATGTATTTAGCATTGAGCTATCTGGGCTTCAGGAAATATGCAATAAAGGGTCTGCCATCCAAATATATACTGTAGTTCTCAACATCATACATTTAATAAGCATTTTATAAGCATAAATTATGCATATCCTTTAGGTCTGGTGCTACTGAAGATACAAAAACAATCTAAAGCTGGCCTAGAAAGTGAATGATTTACAATTAACAATCAACAGGAATGAATGGTGGACATAATATTGAACAAAGAAGCAATTCCAAAGTATATATTCAATAAAGGTATAGTCTATTCCTATACATTTCAAAGATTAAAAATGTGTTGTTTTGAATACATACACAGATGGAATTAGAAAGAAAAGTAAGGAGATAATTATCCCCAAAATCAAGAAAATTATTTTAAATCTGGGGAGAGAAAATGGGATATAATTGGGTTTGGGAGGGACCCACAGGGGAATGGGTTCTAGAGAAATGACAATGTAGTTATAATCAGGCTGGTGGTTAATGATTTTTGCTTTACAAATACTCTTAAATTGTTTATATAATGACTATATACATGTATATAAAACTTTATATGTATGACTATATATGTGTGTTTTATGTAAACTCTTCTGTATAAATGATGTATTTCAAAATAAAAAGATATTTTATTACCTTTTAATACCTATTTTATATACATCATATACACAGACTTTTCTGTATATATGATATATTTCAAAATATACACTTATAAATAATTTTTTAAATAATGTGGTAAAAAGGAAAATGATTGGTCATTGTAAAGATCAAGCTATTTGGGACAATGATATTGTATTAGAAGTCAATTAGTCCTATATGATTAAAATGACATTAAATTGAAAATAACAAGGCAAACTATTTGTATTACAGCAGGGGATTGTGAACATGTGAACTATCTTAATGTCAATAGAGATTTTAAAAATAAAAAGGAAGGGTTATTCTTAGACTTTGAGGATGGACAAAGCATATTGGGTAAACTCTTTTTTACGTCACAAAGTAAACACCAACTATCATAATAAAAAGAGATATTGTGCAGCCCAGCCCCGCCGCCCCAGCCCGCCGCGACCCGGAGCTCAGCCTCCGCGCTCAGCCTCCGCGCTCAGCCTCCGCGCTCTGGGCGCCGCAATCCCGAGGACGCGGCCTCCCGACACCTTCGCCCCGGACTGGGCAGCATCCTTGGCGCCAGCGGCCGCCGCCGCCCCGGCTCCTCGCTCGAGTCCTTGGCATCACCTCTCTGAGGGCCGGTCCCAGCCGCCGCACACCCCTGGTACCGCGGGCAGCGGCAAGCACACTGTGAGTGGCTCCTGAGCCTGTTCAAGTGATGAACACTTAGACCTTTCCCTGGGACACTTCCCTGAAAGGACCACCGTACATCCAATTTGCTTCAAAATAATCCCAGATTAGTGGAATTGTTCCAAAGAAGACTACGCTTGTCCAGCTGAGGCTGGTCGAACACCACATACCAAGAGTGACATCAAGGTAAGAAAAAACCAAAAACCCCTGCAGTTTGGATCTTCTCCTGCCTTGGAAGCAAGAAAAATGGAAAATTGATAATCAAAGGCTAGATCCACACTGGGATCCACTGACTGCCACTAGAGGGTCCGCCTTGTCTGCTCCAGAGAATTCCTGATTGAATGACAAAGACGCTACAAACAGGGAGTTGGGGTGTCCTCCAGGATCTGTGCTCCCAGAGTGGAAAGTGGGGAGAGCGGACAACCACACGCCAGCCATCTGCACGTCCACAGGACCAGCTTCACAAGCCTGCACTCACCAGAAACGGAGGGATAAGAGACTTCAGCCAAAATCAAAGGTGAATCGGATATTCTTTCGCTAAACCAGGGGAATCAGAAATATACAACAGGGAGGGAGCGAGGCGAGGTTCCACCAGCTGCCGGCTGGCTGAGGCATCAGCTCTACCTGGCGCTGGGAGATGCCCCCCTCCACCGAGCTCCCCACCAACGTAAGCCGGGAAGGGCCTGAAGCTGGAGGGAAGTGGTAGCGCCGGGCAAAGCTGTGCAGAGAGACTGGATCAGGGAACATCGTGAACTCTCCTTGGCGCTCAGCTGAGGCAGTTTCAGGTGGGGGAGGGTCTTAACCCAGCAGGCGCCCACCTGCCGGGCAAGAGCGAGGGCCCATTCTGGCCTCTCGCTGCAGGACGCTTCCAGGTGCAGATTGAGAGGAATGTACCCGAAAGGAGGCTTCCACCGTACATATACTTAAGGTTTGGCCAGCGCGAAGTGGACAGAGAGCCCAAAGCTAGTTTCTTTGAACCACGGGCCTCCGCGAGTTGGGGGTAGTCCCCCTGCTCCTCCAACACCGCCCCCATCTTCCCATTACTGCGATTGACTTGGACTCTGTGTTCAGAGGGGCAGTGGGGAGGGAATCGAGGTACAGGTACATGATCCTAGGCGGTCTCTCGCTTCTCCAGACACCCACGCTCTGCATCCAGAGAGCGGAGCCCAGCTCCGCAAGGCGCAGTTGCGAGGGAGGCTGCTTCTCCAAAATATAAAAGGGAGAGACACTTTCACCCACACCCTCCTGCGACTTGGGACCGGGGGATTTGCACCAAGGATACCGACTCCACCTTGGGGCAGAGCTGAGAAAGAGACTATTCCCATTTCTGCCGCTAGACCACAACTCTGTGTTTAAAGAGATTAAAAAAACTGAGAGTGGCGGCTTGTGCCACTGCCCCGCCAGTGTGATCCTGGGAAGTCTCTCACTTCTCCAGGCGCCTGCGCTCTGCTTCCAGAGAGCAGAGCCCGGTTAGGCAAGGCGCAGTTGCGAAGGAGGCAGCTTCTCCAAAATATAAATGGGAGAGACACTTTCATCCACACCCTCCTGTGACTGGGCCTTAGTGCCAAAGATTCCAACTCCACCTTGGGGTGGAACTGGGAAAAAGGATGTTCCCATTTCTGCCACTGGTCCCCAACTCTGTGTTTGGAGAGTCAGAGAGCTGAGAGTGGAGGTTCGCAGCACTGCCCCACCAGTCTGATCTTGGGAGGTCCCTTGCTGCTCAGACCACCTGCACTCTGCATCCAGAGAGTGGAGCCCGGCTTGGCAAGGCACAGTTGCAAAGGAGGCTATTTCCCAAAATTTAACAGGGAGAGGCATTATTATCCACACCCTCCTGCGAGGTCCAGGCACCTCTCACCAAAAGTTCCAACTCCACCTTGGGGCGGAGCTGAGAAAGAGATTGTTCCCATTCCTGCTGCTTGTCTCAATCTCAGTATTTAAAGAGAAAGAAGGTGGAGAGTGGCAGTTTGGGCAACTGCCCCACCAGTCTGATCTTGGGAGGTCTCTCACTACGCAAGCCACCACGCTCAGTGTCCAGAGAGGGGAGCTCGGCTTGGCAAGGTGGAGTTGCTAAGGTGGCGGTTTCTGCAAATATAACCAGGAGACACGTTATCATCCACAACCTCCTATGACTTGGGACCAGGCGCTTAGCGCCATAGGTTCTGACTTCGCCTCTGAGCAGTGTTGATAAAGAGGCTATTCATCCTGAAACCCAGTGCTAGTCTATCACCTCTGCTTTGCTTACACCTCTCTGCTGGCGCTGGCAACAGAAAGGAGGCTCTAACAGCCTATCAAGACAGCCTATCAATCTGAGTCCCCTCTCTACCTCTTTACTGTGGCTTGATAGCTGGTGCCTCTAAGCAAAGAGGAAGCCCCATTCCTGGGAACTAAAGAGGGGTTAGGGAATTTGTTGTCTGGGCTGAGATTTGCCGAGGTTGAAGAATACCCTTAGTGGTGACAAACCCACTGGGACATCGTATGGAAGGGGCTTACCTCAACCCAGCAGGACTTAAGCAACGTGGCAGGGCTCTTTCTGATAGGGGACTCTCAGAGGCCTCAGGAAACAAAAGAGAGAGTAATCTCAGAACCTATCATAGTCCTTCCCACTTCAACCTAGGGGTTGTGAGTGAACTCATGCTCACAAGAGTTATCTAACCCCTGAATCTCTAAGCAAGAGGCCTAAACCCATTAATCTCTTTAGACATAAGGTGAAGGCATTATATCAAAGATAACCCAACAGACTCAAACTCCTCTAAGATGACACAGGACCAGAGCCCTGTCAAAGATCATTCCTTAGGAACCCCAGAATTTAGCCCATAACTCAGCCCCAACTCCTCCGAACCTTGACAAAACACCCAGATGAGAAAGAACCAGCGGAAGATCACAGGAAACATGAAGGAGCAGAGAGAAAAGTCACCTCCAAAAGAAAACACTCGACCTCCATAAACTGACACCAACTTACATGATGTGATTAAACTGACAGATGAAAAAATTTTAATATGGATTGTTAGAAAACTCAATGAAATTGAAAATAAAATAGAATCACAACACAGAGATACCACAAGAACAATTCAGGAAATTAATGAAAAATACTCCAAAGAAATTGAAATTATACAGAAAAACCAATCAGAAATTTTGGCAATAAAATAAACAATCAAGGATCTCCATAATACAGTGGAAAGCATCAAGAACAGGATGGACCATTCAGAGGAAAGAATCTCAGAGCTCGAAGATTATGCCTATGTGCTAAACAAATCAGAAGAAGAAAGGGAACACAGAAACAAGAGTCAACATAAAAACCTACAAGAAGTGTGGGATTATGTAAAAAAGCTGAATCTCAGGGTGATCGGGATTCCAGAGGAGAAGAGGAACAATCACAAGGGCTGGAAAACTTATTCCACGCATTACTGGAGGAAAACATGCCAGGCCTGGCCAGAAATCTGGATATACAAATACAAGAAGCACACAGAACTCCTGGGAGACTCAACATGAAAAGGCAATAACCCTGTCACATGGTCATTAGGTTGACCAAAGTAAACGTGAAAGAAGCAATCCTCCATGCAGCGAGATGAAAACAACAATTAACCTATAAAGGAAAACCTATCAGACTAACAGCAGACTTCTCATCTGAAACATTACAAACCAGGAGGGACTGGGTGCCTATCCTTAACTTCTAAAACAAAACAAAGCCCAACCTAGAATTCTTTATCCGGCAAAGCTAAGATTCATCTATGAGGGAGAAATAAAGTCCTTCTCAGACAAGCAATCACTAAAGGAATTTGCAAAGTCTAGACCATCCCTAAGGAAGTTCTCAGGCCCGTATTTCTAACCAAACAGGGCAATAGACACTCCTCAAAGTAAAATCTTTAAATAATTAAAGTTTAGATCTCGAACTACATGATGGCTCAAGGAGTAAGATAAAGCAACAAGACTCCACCAAACAAGATGAATAGAATTCTTCCTCCAATTTCAATCCTCTAAATAAATGTAAATGACTTAAACTGTCCTCTGAAGAGACATAGACTGGCAGAGTGGATTAAAACACACAAGCCTAGTATCTGCTGTCTAAAGGAAACACATCTAACCCACAAAGATGCCTTCCGGCTGAAGATCAAGGAATGGAAAACTATCATCTAGTCAAACGGAAGTCAAAAGAAAGCTGGGGTATCTATACTATTTGCAGATAACATAAGCTTTAAAATAGCAAAAGTGAAAAAGATAAAGACGGCCATTTTATAATGGTGAAAGGGAAGATCCAATAAGAAGATTTAACAATTCTTAATATTTATGCACCCAATGCATGAAAACCTAATGATATAAAGCAAAAAGTGTCTAATCTAAACACCATGTTACACAACACTACCATAGTAGCAGGGGACTTCAACACTCCACTGAATGATCTGGATAGATCCTCCAAACAGAAAATAAGCAAAGAAATAATGGACCTGAACAGAGTCCTTGATCAATAAAGTCTGACAGATCTCTACAGAACATTCCATCCAAATAAAGTTGAATATACATTCTTCTAGGCAGCCCATGGATCCTTCTCCAAAATTGATCACATCCTAGGCTGGAAATCAGATCTCAAAAATTCAAGAAAATAGAAATTATACCTTGTATCTTTTCTGACCATAGTGGTATAAAATTAGAATTTAATTCCAATAGAAACAGTCAATGCCTCACAAAATCATGGAAACTAAACAATCTATTATTGAAAAATTATAGGGTCAATGAAGAATTTCAGAGGGAGTTCCTTCGAACAAAATGATAACGCAGATACTAGTTACCAACTCTGTGGGATACAGCAAAAGCTTACCTGAGAGGAAAACTAATAGCAATTAATGCTCACATACAAAAAACAGAAAGCTTAGATACTGAAAACCTAATGAATAGGCTCAAGGAATTAGAAAAAGAAGAGCAAACTAATTTCCAATACTAGTAGAAGAAAAGAGATAATGAAGATCAAAGCAGAGCTTAATGAAATGGAGAACAAGAGAGCTATACCGAAGATCAACAAAACCAGAAGATGGTTTTTCGAAAAGATAAACAAAATTGATAGCCCTCTAGCTAGATTGACAAGGGATCAAAGGGAAAGGACACTAATAAACTCAATAAGAAATGAAAAAGGAGAAATCACAACAGACACCACAGAAATTCAAAATATTGTATTTGACTACTATAAAAAACTGTATGCCCAAAAACTACATAATGAAGAGGAAATGGACAAGTTCCTGGATTCATACAATCTCCCTAAGTTCACCCAGGAGGCAACAGAATTCCTGAATAGACCAATCTCAAGCTCAGAAATTGGAGCAGTAATTAATAAAATCCCCAAATGGAAAGTCCTGGGCCAGATGGCTACACTTCAGAGTTCTACCAAACATACAAACATGAACTCATACCTATACTACAGAAACTATTCCACACCATTGAGAAGGATGGTAGCCTTCCTAACTTATTCTACGAAGCCAACATTACTCTGATTCCAAAGCCAGGAAAAGATACAACAAAAAAAGAGAATTACAGACCAATATCCCTTATGAATATAGATGCAAAAATTCTAAATAAAATTTTAGCAAATAGAATTCAGCAGCACATCAAAAAAATAATTCACCATGACCAGGTGGGCTTTATTCCAGGGATGCAAGGATGGTTCAACATACGCAAGTCTATAAATGCAATTCACCTCATAAATAAAAACAAGAACAAAGACCATATGATTGTGTCAATAGATGCAGAAAAAGCATTTGACAAAGTCTAACACAGCTTTATGATAAAAACTCTTTAAAAAATAGGCATAGATGGCTTATACCTTAAACTTATCAAATGCACTTATGATAAACCCACTGCTAATATCATTCAGAATGGGGAAAAATTAAATCATTCCCTCTTCAAATCAGAACTAGACATGGATGCCCACTATCTCCTCTTCTATGCAACATAGTACTTGGAGTCCTAGCGATAGCAATCAGGCAAGAGAGAGGTATTAAGGGCATCCAAGTGGGGGCTTATGAGATAAAACACTCACTCCTCACTGATGATATGATATTATACCTAGAAAACCCCATGGTTTCATCTAAGAGACTCCTAGATTTAATAAATGATTTTGGTAAAGTTTCAGGTTACAAATCAATATACACAAATCAGAAGAATTCATATATGCCAAGAACCATCAAGTAGAAACTCAAATCAAAAACACAATTCCCTTCACTATAGCCTCAGAGAAAATTAAATATCTAGAGGTATACTTAACAAAAGATAAGAAAGATTTATACAAGCAAATTATGAAACACTAAAAAAAGAAATTGCAAATGATTTAAACAGATGGAAAAATCTACCTTGTTCATGGATTGATAGAATCAATATCGTTAAAATGTCAATATTACCTAAAGTGATCTACAGAATCAATGCAATCCCCATCAAA
>CAUYPO010082094.1:0-12242 GCA_963574435.1 Cheirogaleus major | reverse complement strand
CTGAGGTTTGTGAAACAATAGTCGCAGGAGTCTGCAGAGTCCCCAGAGGTTGTAAACCTAACAGACAGCTGCAGCCAGCATTCCTATCCCCCCTGATAAGGACGGAACTACCCCCTTCCCTTATCTCTACAGGAGGAGACTGACCCTGGGGTCCCAGAAATTGGTTGTTTAAAAAAAAATTTTTATTGAATCGGCTGTTCTGGCACAGGTACTCATTCTCCCCCAAGGCTTTCCCCTCCTTCAGTGTGGATGCTTTTTCTCAGTGTGGACGCTTTTTCGCCTCCACCCGTCTGTACCCAGATGACCAAAATAAACAGCATTTTGCTACACATGAGGCTTCATGTGTCTCTCTCTCAGCTTCAGACCTAACAGTTGCAACTAAAAAGAAGTGCACATGCTTTGGGCTTATGAATTGTTTGTAGAGGGCATGAGAATATTATTGTGTTCAGGCTGCTTTAAAAGTATTTTTTTTTCTTTTTTTAGAGACGGGGTCTCGCTCTTGCTCAGGCTGGTCTTGAACTCCTGAGCTCAAATGATCCTCCTGCCTCAGCTTCCCAGAGTGCTAGTATTACAGGTGTGAGCCACTGCACCCGGCCTAAAAGTATTTTATGAAGGGGTATTTTATAGAGAAGAAATTAGTGATGTTTAAAGTGAGGTTTTTAAAAGACGGGGAAGATTGACTCAAACTATACAAAAACAATTCATGTAACCAAAACGTTTGTACCTCTGTAATATTCTGAAAAACAAAAACAAAAAGATAGAGAAGAAATTGAAGGTCTGCACTTGAAGACCTGATATACCTAAATGCCAGGTAAAGTTCAGAGAGAGATCTATTATGACAACTGTAAAGAGAACACCTCTCTTGTCCAGGGTGATGTCTTCAATTATGTTTGTTGTTTTTGGGACGATAGCATGGTTTCCAAAAGCCATGCCATGTTTGCTTAATACACAGCTTGTTCTTTTACATTGTGACCTGAGAGACTAATATAGACAGCCTTTATCAACTAAGATGGCCCTAAGGTTAAGGAAACAAAAGTTACCTACGGGTCATGGGTTCAGGGCTCAGCTATCATGGCAACTTCCTAAATTTTCTTTGGCTACAAGAAAAATCATACTCTTGCTAAACTTCCTAATAATAGGAGCTCTCAGGCAAATGATCAGATGCCTACTAACTCTTGATTTACAACCCAGACCACCATAACTCTGACAGGACAGACAACCAGCCTTACAGTGTTTCCTGTGAAGTTACTACAGACCTTAAGCCAGTTTCAGCCAGCTTATAGAGACTGCACACAAACTGACTTTGTGCCCTATAGTTCACCTTTTGACATAGAGATCCAAATTCCACCTCATTTTAATGCTAAAACCCTGCCCCAAAGTGAACATGGGAGTATGTTACATATATGTGTACCCCTTGTGGATGCACTTGACTCCTCTCATAAATATGTATAGTTTTTCCCCAAAACCTGCTGAATATGTATGACTCTATTGTATAATCTGGACCCTGTGAGGCATTAAAACCCAACCTGCCCTTTCTTTATTCAAAGAGAGAGAGAGTACCATTGCTACACACCAGAGACTGTCTCTTCCTGGATTGCAAAATTGATATTGCCAACAAAGCCTTCCCTTTCTACTATTTAGCCATCCTGGTAGTCTTTTGGATGACAAAATCCTCTATACATGGCTGTTCTCAGGCTATGGATATTATGCTATTCAAATCAAGCCAGTATGTAAAGAAGTTGAGTGGGGAGCATGCAGGGATTGGGGGAGCAGTGTGGGGGATAAGGAGAGGTCTTACTATGGTGCTGTAAGATTGAAGAGGGAAAGCTTCCCCTTTGCCCTCTGAAGGGTCACAGAAAATGAACTGACAAAAGGCAGATTGATAGGAGAAAATGGTATACAAAGTGTATTTAACATGCATAGGGGAGTAAGAGTCACAGGAGTATGATTACTCCATAATCTAATGAGGTCCAGATGCTTACATGCCTTTCCTCATAGGGGAGGGGGAGGTGGGGAATGTAGGCAATTCTTTAGAGAGACAGTAAATGAGTAAATCATTATTAGGGAGAATGGATGGATCTGGGAGACAGAAATTAACTTGTAAATGATTTTCTCTGGAATTTGAACGAGCCGAAAAAGCAGGCATTATCTTGTGAAAAAGTTTGTCCAAGTGTGGTTACATTCCTCAGTCTTCTTTTCTGGGATAGATAATGAGATTTCTGGGAGGAAGTGCAAGGCAATTCTGTTTCCTTTGGCAGGTCCAGTCTTAAGGTAGATAAAAGACTATCAGAGTAAAGCTTCTTCCAGCATCTGCTGACCTTCAAGGGCCTTTAATTTAAAATAATCAACATACCAAGATGCAATATTTTAGGGTGAAATTCCTTGGGCTCCTTCACTGCTGTCATCAACTCCTTGGTGACCTTAGAAAAGTTACTTAATGTCTCAGTTTTCACATCTCTTAAGTAAGGCAATGATAAGCAGGGAACACAGAAAGCATTATAAAAGCATTGTAGTAGGTATTACTGTAATCACACACTATTCAGGGAAACTGAACTTGATCAGGTAAGCCACTGATAAAGGCCTATACTTTTAAAACCTTTTTTCTCCTCACAATAATTTTGTTCCTTAGTGAGTAAAAATATAATCACAAAGGAAAGAAAGCTAGTATTATCTCTTTGAAACATACACAGTTAGGATAGCAGAATGGTTAAACACATGGGCTCTAGAGCCAGTCTGCCTGTCTTCGTATCCTGTCTCTGCCCATTAGCAGGCTGTGTAAGCTTGGGCAATGCCTCAGTTTCTTCGTTTGTAAAATAGGAATCATCCAATCCAATCATCCATTGGATTGCTGTAAGGATTAAATTAGTTAATATAATAAAAGCACTTAGTACTGGGCAAATAGTAAGCACTCAATAAATGTTAGCTATGTTAGCTTGTTATTATTATTAATTTAAAATGCTCTCCTTTGCTCAAGCCCTGAACAGGAGCCAGTAAGACGGGTGGAGGCAAAAAGCTGGCATGTGTGAGAGCAATGAAACTAGAGGCTTTCCTCCAACTCCACCAGGGAGCGCATAGTTCTTATGATGGTGTTGCTGACATACCAGTCAGTAATTACTCTGACCATACTATCAAGGTATTTTGTAAAATACATCAATTTCATTCAAAATGTATTCCTTGGGCTACTTGCATCAGAATCAACAGAGGAGGGAAGAAATGATAAAATACAAATTCCAGAGCTTCATCACAAAGCTGCAGAATCAGCATTTCTGGACCTCAGATCTAAGGCTGTGTGTTTTTAACAGGAAATCCAGGACCTTCTGATATAGACTAAAGTTTGAGAACCACTGTACCAGGGTGTATTTAGATATGGTTTGGCCAGAACACAGTAAGCAGCTAGTAACACTGACAGTGATGTCAAATGGTACTAGTATGTGAATCCATATTCAGCTGGATCCTGGAGCTGCTCTCATTACACTTGCTTCTGCTCTCAGGCTAACGAATAATCTTGTTTTGTAATTTTTGAACTCAGGTGACAAGATATCCTGTTTCTGGGCACAGTAAACAAATTTTTAATTCTTAGGCTTTTGTCATGTAAATTTTTGATACTGGCTGTAGCTCTAGATTTTACCAGTAGGGAGCACAGTCAGTCTATTGATCTTAAGCTTTGTATAACTAAGAAGTTTGAAATGGTCTTTTCTCTCTTTCAGTATGAAAATCTTTTCCTTCTGATTGGTTAATTAGAGACAAGGGCCACTTCTGTGTGGGGTAGGAATGGGACCCTTATGGTGGAATTACTCATTTTTCAAAGATGACATAGAATGAAATCCATCTAAAACTTTTATGTCTGAAAAATATAGTCTCTAATACATGCCACCCCATGAAATGAAATAGAGCCCTTCTTTCATGAGAAATGTGCACTCCAATTGAGCACTTTGGAATAGGGTGTGAAATGTAGAGAAATGTGTAAGAAAAATTATGAGATGTTGAATTACTCTATTTTTGAAAACATCGTGCTTTGGCATGTGGAATTAGACACCTGGAGGGAAATACTGGAATGCTTGATGAAACATAAATTTCAATTTTCTGCAGTTCGAGGTGTTTTTTCTCAGTTCCACAGACTGCTTAATTATATCATCTAAAAAGAAACTATATGGGCAAGGGTTTGGAGGCTTTGGGGAAAAGATAAAACACAGATTAGATTTACCTCTCCTTCCTCCAAATCCCTAAAGTCAAAATATCTGAGACCCTCAAATGAAAACCTTTCTCAGTGTTTTCTGTACAACTTTTCATAAACTCAAAAAGAAAGATTAGTTCATTAATAAAATGTAGACAAGTTTTAGACTAAAAGAAATTGGACTGAAAATCAAGACAAGTAGAATTTCTATGAAGCAATCCCTTAGTACTTGAAGTGGGCTTCAGTCTTAAGATGCTTAAATGTAATACTGGGTCAAAACACTTGGGAATGTTGGTTAATATTTATTAAGTGCCCACAATGAATGTGCTGTGGAGAATCAGTTTGTGTTGTTTGGCCTGAAGACTGTGAACAAGTTTCAAACTAATAAATTTTTTTCTTTATTTTTTTTCTGGTGGCCTAAATAGTTATTGTAGTTTCTCTCAATATAAAGGTTTATGCTCTTGGGATTGGTGTATAAATTGGTTACAGCCTTTTATATCTCCAAAGCCATATTCATTGCAATGACTGATGGGATCCACTGATGATGCAAAAAATGAAGATTTAGAAAAATATGTGTGGATTATTGGCTACTTGAAAGAAAAGGGAAATTTCCCTGGGTGGTAGTAAAATAGAACTTGTTTTTTCTGGCCTTAGATTCTCACATCTGCTCTATGTATGATGTGTCGTGAAATTTACTCTGCTCTGCTAGGCATATTTTGATTCCCCATAATGTAGAACATGAACTTTCTCTAGTCAATTTAAGTCTGTCAAAACAAAACCTCTTTGATGAATAATATTCATTTTATAAAGGTCTTACTCTAAAAACTAATGAAGATTTTTGAAAAGGAAAACCTGTCCTCATACTTGTCTTCAAAATGTTTTTCTATTTTGATTCAAGAGCAAGAGCTATAGTTATTTGGAATTTTTTTTCCTCTCCTTTTTCCAACCAGTTCTCAATCTCCTAAGTACTACTTTTCCCCCTTTGCTGGTAAAAATAAAACGAATAAAAATATTGCAGAAGATAATAAATGGAATAATTTGCTTTGTGATATATTATCTTTGGGTATAATCTACAGACTGTAGCAATTCCATACCATTGTATCAGCCTAGACTTGTGGGGTCAGTCTGCAGCAAAATTGTAAAGTAAGCAAAATTGGTTTCCACTCTCTCCCTACTGCTCAGTCTAGTGCCTTGACTTTACAGAGTACTCTAGATGCTTTCCCTTAAAATATCCCTTATTTGCTTTCCAATTAGTGTTTTTGGTTCTCTCTACTTATGATCTCATTCTTCAGAGAAAAAGTTAATCTCATAGACTGGTTTGTGATCATCATATGAGGATGGGTCTTAATTTGTTAATGTTTTCCCATTTTGCAAGTAATATGTTTGCATTTAACAGAGATTTTGAGAGACAGCAATTTAATACAAAAGGGATGGCTTTTTAATAGTAAGGATTCTAGATTCTGTGACAAATTACTAGATGTTGACAAGATTGCTAATTACCTCCTCAAGCATGTCTTCTTGCCTTCTTCCTCAGTGACAGAAGCTGGATTTCATCTGAGATGATAATGCACCCAGAACAAAGACTATTGCTAGTCTCCTTTGAAATTATGTTTGGCCATGTGACTAAGTTCAGGCTTATGACATGTAAGCAAAGTCTCCCTAAAAAATAGGGGGGTGTCCTTTTGTCTAATCCAGCTTCTTTCTGATGCCAATCTGGAATGTGGACATGATGGCTAGAATTAGATTATCCTAGGTCATGAGGTGACCTTGAGAATGAAAACCACACACTGAACGTGGTAGAAAAGAAAGATAGGTGCCTGGGTCAGTTGACTGTACCACCCGGACTACCTACTTCTACCTTGCTTAAGTTATGTCATTTTGGGATTTTACAGTTATATGCAACTAAACTTGATCCTAACAGTAAGACAACTATCTTTGGGAAATCAGGGCCTTGCAGATCTCTCTTTTTTTTTTTTTTTTTCTGAGACCGAGTTTCACTCTGTTGCCCGGGCTAGAGTGGCGTGGCATCAGCCTAGCTCACAGCAATCTCAAACTCCTGGGCTCAGGCAATCCTCCTGCCTCAGCCTCCCGAGTAGCTGGACTACAGGCATGCACCACCATGCCCGGCTAATTTTTTCTATATATTTTTAGTTGGCCAATTAATTTATTTCTATTTTTAGTAGAGACGGGGTCTCGCTCTTGCTCAGGCTGGTCTTGAACTGCTGACCTTGAGCGATCCTCCTGCCTCAGCCTCCCAGAGTGCTAGGATTACAGGCGTGAGCTACCGCGCCCCGCCCACATCATGGCTTTGTGATGTGAAAGTTGTCAGAATAAAAATGGAGTCACTAGTGTTAAAAAAATAATAACCCAGACAAGCAGGGCCAGGGAAGGCCAGGAGGGGAGGGTTCTCATGCACAAGTGTCTGATAACAAGACCTATTAATATCACAAAAGACTGCAAAAACCACAGCCTTGCACAAAGGCCATCACAGCCTTGCACAAAAATTCTTTCTACGAGGACATCTGCCCAGCAACTGCCTGTCCAACTTCCAGCAGCGTCACCCTTGTTATTGATCTTTGTAGCTGAGGATAATTATCTCAAAACAATTACATAATCCTCATTTTTCCTTTAAAAGCCTTTGTCTTCTGTGACTTCCCTGAACATCAACATAGTTTACCATGACATGCATGTTCCCCTTGCAGTGCTCTACTCCCAGATAAACACTTCTCTTTTAGAGAGCCTGTCTGTTATTTAGGTTCACAGTGATAACAAAAAAGTTTAATTTTTAAAACTCAGGAGGCTACCTAGGAAACTGCACACAGCAGCCCTGGCCGCATCCCAGCTGAACTGCACCCCACAATCAGCGTTGAAACTTGCACCTGTTATAGCAAAAGAAATGAAGCTGACACCATCACACGTGGACGTGTTGTGAGATTTGGAAGTTTAAAGGAAAAAGGAAAAGTCTAACAAGCAAGCAGACAGAAACAAACTCCTCCAAAGAATCAAATCAACTCAAGGAATGAATGCAAACAACTGAAGTGATACTCAACCATCAAGCAGAAACCAGCATTTGTTTGTTTCTCACACTGACCGCCCTCTGCCCCTAGTGTACAGTGAGAAATAAACATTTAGTACTTTAATAAACCCAGAAAATCACCACCAACTTAGCACCCCCTGCTGATCCTACATAATTCAGGCTCCTCTCCAAAGAGTCTAAATAGTGAAGATTCGTATTAAAACGCCCTAAAAATTTAGCTTTCTTCAAACTGCATTTTGTAAGTGGAAAGTGGCTCATCCCAACTGTCTGAGAAGACAGGCAGGGCCTGCGGCACCCCAACACACAGTGGGTGCCCCGCGCTGCCCAGGGTCCCTGTGCAGGGCCCGGCGTATAGCCAGCCTGCTGCTGGAGGACCAAAGGGCCACAGGACAAACAACCTTCCCAGTCTTTGCCACCTCAAGGCCTGGGGATGGGAGGGCCCCCAAAGACAGCCAGTTGGCTAGTGTCATCCGTTACAGACGAGGCCCAGAGAGGCATAGGGTCCCCTCCAACATAAAACAGCTAGAAATGGGGGGCAGAGAGGGGAAAGTACAGCCCTGCCCACTACCCAGGGTGCTAAACTCCCAGTCCCAACAACAAATCATGCCTCCAAACCATTGCTTTAGAATGAGGAATCATTTTAGCACAAGAAGTGACATGGAAACCAGCCGTTCTAGCCCCTCGGTCCATAGACCGGGGAGTCAGGGAAGGTCTTACTCAAGGTCACACAGCTGGTGGCCAACCTGGGATGACACCCAGCTATTGTTCTACCACCACACTGCAATTTTTTATAACACTTTAAAATTTTTTAATCTCATTTTTCATACTCATAAAATTTGTCATTTCAACCAGTTCAGTAGTATTAAGTAGTATTAATGTGGCTGCATCCACATTTTTATGCAGCCTTCACCACTATCCATTACCTTCTCATATTTCCAAACTGAAGCTCTGTCCCCATGAAACACTAAATCCCCAATGTGCCCCTAGCCCCTGGCACCCACCCTTCTACTTCCAGTCTCCATGACTTTGACTACTCAGGTATCTCATATGAATGGAATCATATAGTATTTGTCCTTTGTGACTGACTTATTCCACTGAGCATCATGTCCTCAAGGTTCATCCACATTGTAGCACACGTCAGAATGTCCTGCCTTTGTAAGGCCGAATGATGTCCTGCTGTGTGCGTATCACCACACTTATTTATCCATTCACCTGCTGATAGACACTTAGGCCGCTTCCATGTTTCAGCTACTGTGAATAATGCTGCTACAAACCTGGGTGTACACATTTCTGTTTGAGTCCTGCAGCTTCTCTTTTGGATATACCCAGAAGTGAAATTGCTGGATTGTATGGTAATTGTGTGTTTAATTTTCTGAAGAGCTGCCATCCTGTTTTCCACAGCAGTTGCACCATTTGACATTCCTACAAACTGGGCACAAGGGTTCCAATTTCCCCACATGCCGGGAGTTGGCCACCCTCCCAGCGCAAACATGTTCCAAGGCAGGATCGTCGCAAGGGATGTGGAAATAAGAAATAAAGACATGACATATTATAGATAGAGAAATGATTGAGATGGAGACAAAGAGCAGTTCAAAAGATGGGGGAGTCAGGGATTCTCAGCTTCCCACAGGCTGAGACCCCGAGTGAAGTCCCGCATCAATATTTATTGGTATAGCAAATAGTTGTTTTTTGTTAAAGAATTACGTATACAGTTCATTTTTTAAGGTTTCCAGGGGAACCTTACCTGATTCTGTCTACAAGAATAGACGGTTATACAATTTTTCAAAGATAAGCATGTTAAGCCCTAAGTTAGAAACAGACCTAGCTGAGCATACAAATTAAAGATAAAATGTATAAAATGAGAACACTGAGTCTGCGTACTACTCTAATCTACTTCTTCTAAACACAGAGACATGTAGTCAGGAGTGAAGCAGGAATAGCCTTGAAGTCTAGGATAGTTCCAGCTGCACGTTATCTGCTGGGCAGGCATTTTAATCAGCTTCTCCGCCAAGGACCCAAACCGAGCTTCTTTCTGCCTTGCAAAAAAGCTCAAGGCGATGGCCGGTAGCAAGAAAAGAAACCTTGCTTTGCAAACGTCCTCTGACAATGCCCCCCTTGTTGGAAGCAGCTTCTGTTTTGTGAACTAACATGTTCACAAATTCCTTCAAGGCAAAGACCTACAAGACCCCTAAAACTTCTCACGTTTCTTAGCCTATTTCCCAACACCCACACCCTCGACAACACTTGTTATTTTCTGGTTTTTTGATAGTATTCATCCTAATGAGTGGTATCTCACTGTGGTTTTGATTTGCAGTTCCCTAATGATTAGTGACGCTGAGCATTTTTCATGTGTTTCTTGGCCATTTGTATATCTCCTTTAAAGAAATATCTATTCAAGTTCTTTGACCATTTTTTTATCAGATTGGTTTTGTTGTTGAGTTGTAGGAGCTCTCTATAAATTCTGGATATAACCTCGTAACAGATATATGGTCTGCAAATATTTTCTCTCATTCTCTGAGTTGCCTTTTCACTCCATTAACTGTGTCCTTTAATGCACAGAATTTTTAAGTTTTGTTATATGTAATTAGTATATTTTTTTTCTTTTGTTACCCACACTGCTAGAACTAAAAATTCCAACCCAACAATCTAAACACTACACCACGAGCCCCAGAAGAGCGAGGATTGTGTCTGTCCTGGTACCGCTATATCCCCACCCCTCAAACAATGCTCAGTATATACTAAGTACTCAATAAATATTGACTGAACAAATAAACTGTAAGCAAGAGACTATTTAGCTTAAAATAGAGACCAGATCATCTGAAGGTTATTCCAAAGAGAAATAATATGGAGACTTATGAGAAGTATTAGGCAGGGTCCACTCAGGAGACAGAAACTGCCCATCACTGCAGAGAGCTCAGTGGGAAGAAGCATGAACTTGGTGCTGAAGGATTGAACAGCGAAGGGGACACCAGGACATCATGGAGGCAGCAACCCTGGGATGCAGCTGCAGCCCTCAGGCCTGGGAAGGCACAGGGAAGAGGAGGAGTTATTTAAACTCAGCGGCTCAGAGGAGGGACCGTGGAGCGGGGGCCCAGACCTCTGAGGGGCCACGTCTGGCATTTCTGGGGGGCCAGGTTGGCCCATTGAGTGTGGGGAAACCGCAAACTGTGCTGGGGCTGTCAGGAGAGGAGTGTTGCCATGACGATACTCCTGCCTGTCAGCTCCTGCTAGTGCCCTTGGGGCAGAGCCCAACAGGGACCCAGCAGGTGAGCAGGAAGGGGATGCAGAGTCCCAGAGGGTGGGCTTAAAGCACACCTGGTTAAATCTGTTACAACGAAATTCTATACAGCAGGAAGAATTCTAAGCCCCAAATCAAGACAATTTTAGAATCAACAAAATTCCATTTTAAACATAAAGCTGGACAAACCTACAGCAATGGTTATAGAGTAAGGTGTGAGATGCTGAAGAAAGGTTTCCTGTTCCCAATACCTCACCTTCCTGAGAAAGGAAGAAGAATGGGTACAAAGACTGGGTCCTACTCAAGAAAGACAAAATGAACATATAAGAAAGAACATTTAAGTAGGGACTACAACTTGTTATTCAATAAATATCTAAGGGCCTACTAGGTGCCAAGTAATCAACTAAACAAAGGGCAAAACTTCCACAAGAATAAAGGAAGGTGAAGAGAGAAAGAAAACAAACCAAATAGCCTTGAAATCACAACAAAACAAAAAACAAAGGCAGGAAAGCAGGAAGGAATAGCTCAGAAAACATAGATTTATGGGAAGAGCTAGGTAACATCCTGGGACCCTGCCACCCCGACATGCAAGCGACTGCCTCTGCCAAGAATTCTGACCTTACCCTAGAGCTGTCACAAGAATCTCAAACTGGATTAGGAGAAAATCCACTCCCTGCCACTTACAGTAACAATCCTAAAACATGGAGAAATGGACAAGTTTAAAAAGTGCTGACTGCCCTGATAAGCTTTAAAAGGTACCACTTAAAATGGCAACTAAATTACATAAAGTACCTAGAAATACGGGGCGGAGCAAGATGGCGGACGAGAAACACCGCCAGACAGAGTGTCTCTGCAGAAAAGACAGCTTCTAGAGGATATTAGAAGAAAGAAGCAAGCAGATGAGCATACATGGGACGGGGGTCGGAAGGAGGAGTGCCAAAGACTACGGGAGACTCCACGGGAGGAGGTTGCCGAGGAGAACTGGAAGGAGAGACCTCCGGAGCGAGCAGTGTGGAGACCAGCGGCAAGGGTAGGTGGAGCGGTTAACTTCCCCTCCCTTGCATCTCAGACTGCTGGTGGCTCCCCAGCGGTTGGAGAGACCTGCAGACACCAGTCCAGAGACGGCCGCCGCCACTGAGCGGTGAGCCTGTAGCGGACTAGGCACCAGGCTCCCAACCCCCTCAGGGCCCCTCCGTGTGCATAGACCCAACCGCGCGGCAGGCGCCATATTGCTCCACTCTCCCCTCCCCCGTCCCTACCACGGCTGCCGAGAGAGACAATATAGCCACCAGCCGGAGCCATCTCCAGGGAACGGGACCTTCCCATTTAGGGCCCTACAGCTGACTGAGGGGTACTCAGACGGGGAGCTCCCTACCTGCCAGCCCTCCCAGGTGCTGCTGGCCTGGTGATTCCGGGAGAACGGGTCGGACCCTGAGGCTGAGAGACATCGACCCAGCTGGGGCTCCTCTCCCTGGTAGGGTCAGGGATTGAACTCCGGGGAGAGGTCAGCCCTGCGGACCAGATCCTGCGCACCCAGGTCTCACATTGCCTGGGGCACAGACGGGATATTCGGAAGGAGCCTATTAAGTTCTAGAGTCTAAGAAATCCAAGGTCAAGGCACTGGCAAGACTGGGAGGTGAAGAAGGCGACCTGAATCACTCGAGGGGGTAGTTCTCCCACAGGATCAGCTCCAGGGAATTACAGGGAAGCTTCGAGGGGCAGCAGTGCTGGGAAAAGGAGGAAAGTGACGGAGTGGATTTGCCGTGAAGTTCCGAGAATCCGAGTGGTACAGC
>CAUYPO010082093.1:0-44204 GCA_963574435.1 Cheirogaleus major | reverse complement strand
CAAAATGGAAATTATAACTATTGTCAAATAAAGAAATAATACATTAAGCATGTACAAGTTTGTAAGTACATATGAATTTTTATATGTAAATTATAATGCATAAAAAATGAGACAGGAGACAGAGACCATAAATTTACGTGTCCAGGAACACAGTGTGACTAAAATAGACATTCTAACTATATCTCTCAACTGGCAAAATGAAAATAAATCCACAAGATTGGCTTAAACCTGATCTAATCTAAAAGCCAAATGGCAGCAAGGACCATTTCTTCCTCACTCTTAGAGGTCTGCATAATCTTTTGCCTTTCATTTTGGGTCGTCTCAGATTCTGAGTATTTGTTTTAAAATATTAAAGATAGCTAAATGTAGACCGGGCGCAGTGGCTCACACCTGTAATCCTAGCACTCTGGGCGGCCGAGACAGGAGAATCACTTGAGCTCAGGAGTTTGAGACCAGCCTGAGCAACAGTGAGACCCCGTCTATACTAAAAAATAGAAAAATTAGCCAGAAATTAGAAAAATTGTGATGTGCCAGCTACTCGGGAGGCTGAGGCAGGAGGATTGCTTGAGCCCAGGAATTTGAGGTTGCTGTGAGCTAGGCTGACGCCATGGCACTCTGGCCCTGGGCAACAGAGTGAGACTCTGTCTCAAAAAAGAAAAAAAGTGTACTAGGATTGAAAAACTCTGGTCTGAGTGGAGTCTGAGATATCAAGGAAAGAGTACCCTACCTGAGACTTGTGGCCAAGTGGGGAATGAGAAAAGCAGAACTTCTGCAGGTGGCATTATAGGACTCTCAGTTTTATGAACCATCTTCTTGAATTGAAAAACCAGAAGATAACACCTCCTCATCAACATTCAGGCAGCCGGGAGCTTTGAGGAGAGAGTGCTTAATGAAACTCAGGTTTTCTCATTTTGTGAATAACCCTAAGCTTTGTAGTTGAAGACAAGAACAGATCCGACGCCATAGTCAAAGTGCCAGGCACATTTGAACGTAATTACCTCCACCCCGCTGTAACTTTTCAACCCATCTGTGCCAGTTACATGCAGTCTGGACGAGTAAGTTCTTTCTGAGCCCCTCTCTAATCTTCTTTTTCCTCAACACTAGTGTCTTCTTTTTATGATTTTTCTTAAATGTCTTGTTGTCACAGAACATTTAATTTAAATGTCACACCATCTGAGCAAAATGATTCACTATCTTTTCTCCAGCTGACTAAACTCTCTTCTGGGAATCCTGAGGTTTTTCTTAAATAGCATGCTAGTTTATTCCCTTTTCTTTTGTTTTTAATTCTGTTTACATTCTCTGAAAAGCTTTTTGGGGGGAGAGTCTGAATGGAAAAGAATTTGTAAGCAAAGTTAGCTAGGTTGTTGGTAGGCTTGGGCACTTAGTAATGGAAATAATGAAGGTGCCTCCTGTGTTGACACTCCCAGCCACCGTCCCAAGGATGTGCCCTTGGGTTGTAGCTTCTGGCACCCATGGGCCCTTCCCACACCCTCTTCCGCTCTTACCCTCTATTTGAGGCTCCACATTTGTGAGCCATCTGGCTAGAGTGAGACAGTCGTCTGTGCCCTCAGACTGTGTTTTCTGTTGTAAAACTTTCTCCACATCCCATCTATCTGATCAAATGTCTTCTTTCCTAAGAGAACTAGATCTTTTGAAATCTTTTCCCCCTCAAACCAGCGTTCTCATTGCCTTTTGCTATTGCAACAGATGCCTCAAATATCTTAAACTTGGATGTTCAAAACCAAACATTATACTCCCTGTCTCTCTACTCCTTTCCTCCTCACTGCCTTTGTGCAGTGGATGGTGCCTGCTGGGCTTGAAACCTGGAGCTTATCTTTGATGAAGTTTCTTTTGCCTGCCACCATGCATCTGGCCTCTGCCACGTTAGGTGAACCCAGCTTTCCCATGCAAATGCCCACTGTGAAATTAAAATAACAATGATGTCATTTCTCTGGCCTGCCAGATTGATAAACCTTGATAGGCATCCAGCACAGGAGAGGGTGTGAAAAATGGAAATTAATACAGCTTTTCTCGGAGGGTGTTTCATAATCATCTAAAAGGCCTATACTCCTTGACTTAGCAAGTCCATTTCGTGGATAGGAATTTTATAAGAATTTATCCTACAAAAATATTCCATTAAACACAAGAAGATTTGGATAATTATGTTGATAATCACATTATTTATATTAAGGAAAAATTGGAAACATGCTAAATTTAGAAAAATATGAGATTGCTTCTATAAATTATAGCACAGGCATACATTAGAATAGTACAAAGCCATAGAAAATGGCAATAAAGCTGTCTCTCAGTCCTTTGGAGTTTTTCATAGCGACTAGTATAATTCTTGGTTTTGGATAAGTGCTTAACAGATCTGGCTTTTATTTTTAAATATACTATTGTACATAATTTTATGATGTTATACATAGCATACTCATATATAACCTACAAATACAGTGTCATATCATTCTTATTACTTCTTAATAAAAATCACCTTAGTGACTTCTGGTTAAACGTGATGAATTAAGCACATGTATTCATTTCTGGCTCCCTGTGAAAATCCCACCAAAATTACAGTAAGGGAATCAAAAAGTTTAAACTCATAAGACAAATGGAATCAGAATGGAATTAGTAATAGATGAGAGATACCAGCAAAATTTTGGAGGATAAGAAAGCAGATAGTGGTGACTGAAATAGCAAAGGAGAGAGAACTAACACATCTGTCAGAAGGGAGGGGAGTGGCAGTAAGAAGCAAGCTGATTTGTACCACAGAAGCCCTGAAAGGTGGAGGGATTCGAGGCACCTGGTTTCTTGGAAGGCAGCAGGGTAGCTGAGGTTGAAAATTTGAGTTATGTTTGAAAGCCTTTATAAGAGCCATTACTTCCCTGGTTCCCTCCTCCACTGCTTCTACTCCCCCAACCCTCTCCTTCCATCATGGCGGGGCTGATTCTCTGGGAACCCATGGGGCTCTGTGCTTGGGAACTATAAGCCTAGCAGGAGAGGCCAGGCCAAGGTGTGGCACTGGAACCAGGTCATTAAATTACAGTCTGCACACTGAATGGTGAGATCCCTGCTCCCATCTCCCCCTACTCCTCCCATGAAAGCTGCTGCAAGGTCTTTATCCCTCAGGCAATGTTAGAGAAAATCTTACAGAAAGTGAACCAATCTTAGAGAAAGTGAACAGCCTCTGAGAAAAGATCTCCTTCAGATGCTGACACTTGGGTGGCCTAATTAAAAAGTTAGCTTGTCCCCATCACAATGTGGTGACAAGCCCTGCAACAGAGCTTTGGTCAACCTCACATTGGTTCTGAATATGAATGGGCAGTTGGGGGTTCCTAGACATTTGAGGAGAGCCTCTTACATGAAAAAGCAGAGCCCCGAACCTATGGAAAACAAAAACTTCAAGGAAACAGAGGCGATGCAGAGCAGAAGAAAATGTCAGAATAATTATCATTTGTATCCTCAGGGAGATAAGAAAAGATAATGGGCACATAAAATAAAAACAAGATACTAGGAGCAAAAAAGAAACATTAGCATAATAAATTAATAACTTGATAGTAAAGATGAAAAAATTTAATATTAGGGCTAGAAGATAAACTTAAGGAAGACACTCAGAAAGTAGAATCAAGAAAGAAAAGGTAGAATATTGATGAGAAAAGATAAGAAAATTAGAGTATCTATCCAGGATGTCCCAATCTGACTAATGGGGGTTCTAGAAAGAGAGAACAAGAACATGGAGGAGAGGGAATTATCAAAGCATTCACACTCAGCACAATGAATGAAAAAAGACAAACACCAAGGCACATTTTTGTTAAATTTAGACAAGAAAATCCTACAAGCTTCTAGATGGGGGAAGTCACATCGAAAGGGAGAAGAACAACATCAGCCTATTGGAAGCTAGAAGGCACTGGAACAATGAATGCCTCTAGAGTTCTGATGAAAATTATTTTAAAACTACAGTTCTATACCCTGCCAAACTGACAGACAAGTGGGAGCACAGAATGAAGACATTTTTAGATATGCAAGATCTTAAACTTTTTATCTCTGTATAGCTTTTGTAAGGAGATCTACAACAGGATGAACTCCAACAAAATGAGGGAATAAAGCAAGAAAGAAAAAGACATAGGAGCCCTGGGGCGTGGGGCTGGGGTTCCTGAATTGGTGATGAAGCCAAGTCCCAGTCCACCAACTATACAGCAGGCCTTGGAGCAGCCAGTGCAGACTGGGTAGAGAGAGTGCAGGAGGATGGAGGGCTCCAGAGTGGATGTTTCCAAGAAGAAAATGGAACCGATAGGATACTGGTGCCTAGCCATTATTGAGAGGGGTGTTAATGATAGGCATATAGAAAACTAAGCATACTTAGGGAACAAGGCAATTATTAGCCCTAGGAAAAACAAAACACTGTACAAGAAATGTAACAATTTAGCTCAGCAGTGAATAATATTTATGTAGTTATAAAAATCCTGAATATTGATTTAACCAGAATTTTAATGGAGGAATAGGGGAAATAATAGGAAGCAAAGAGGTAAAGTTTAAAAGGGATAAATCAAGACATAGCAGCACAAACATGCACTATATTAAGAAAGGAGGTAAATTCCAGACAAAATAGCCGAAAGAGCTACACTATTTGCCTCTGAGGAGTGGACATCGGGGGTGGAAAGAGGACAGGGACTGTAATTCCCAGAAAGCTGTGTGGTGCTATTTTAGATTATAAACTATGGGCATACAGTTTTTGATTAAAAAATGGATTGGAAAACAATCTTAGTTCTCTCTTGTAGCAAACTAATGCTGTCACGTAAATCCTGCTTTTTACCCGTTTAGGAGAATGGTGGATGCTCACGTTTACATCTGTTTTCTTTGAAGTGTGTTTACTACCTTCCTGTGAGTTCTCTCATCCCAGAAGTGGAGGGCTTTTTGTTTCATTCCTAGCAAAATATCAGTATAATTTTGTGTTCCTGACCCATAAACAGATTTATCAGATGACATTCTAGATTATAGAGATATTTTCTTAAAAATGTCATTTCAGGTTTTTTTCTTAGATCATTTCATAGAAATCAGCTCTGTCTTACAAAATTTTTTGGGAAAAAAAATTATATTCATGTGTCATTAAGAAGAAAACATGGGGCCGGGCACGGTGGCTCACGCCTGTAATCCTAGCTCTCTGGGAGGCCGAGGCGGGAGGATCGCTCAAGGTTAGGAGTTAGAAACCAGGCTGAGCAAGAGCGAGACCCCATCTCTACTAAAAATAGAAAGAAATTAATTGGCCAACTAAATATATATAGAAAAAATTAGCTGGGCATGGTGGCATGCCTGTAATCCCAGCTACTCGGGAGGCTGAGGCAGGAGGATTGCTTAAGCCCAGGAGTTTGAGGTTGCTGTGAGCTAGGCTGATGCCATGGCACTCTAGCCCAGGCAACAAAGTGAGACTCTGTCTCAAAAAAAAAAAAGAAGAAAACATGGGTGCTTTATGACAAAAAGGCCCTGAGCTAGCAAGAGGCTCCCCTGGCTTTTATATCTGTTACCCTTGAGAATGGCTGTCAGATAACACGTATTGGTGGCTTAGAATAGGGGTGCTTTTTCTCCAAGAATCTCCACCAATCGTGTTTATCCTGCCCTGGATTAATTTATGACAACAACTTCTGAAGAATTGAAAGAATATCTTGAGATGATTTAAATACTTTGTTCCCTTTTTTGTTTTTTCTTTTTTTTTTATTCTTTTTCCATCATGAGATTCTAGATCTAACATTTTTTGAAAATGTAAAGAAATTGGCTAGATTTGATTTTTATGACCTATCTGCAGTCTTCTATCATGAAACACAACTAAGAAAAAGACATTAATATCCTTATTTTATAAACATTATAATCCTGTATATATGGATTGAGAGATAATAACAAAGCAGAATACAAGCATATTAACAAATTTTTGGTGCCATCTCTCACATGTCTTAGTGGGGCCCCAACTTGCCCCAGAGAAGCACTGCCAGGTTCTGGGTCACATAGACTCTTGGAGGTTATGTTTTATCCTAGCTTGATATATATGTTGCTGTGTTGGCAGCTGGGATTTGATGAATACTTGTTCATTTGCAGAACAAATAATCCAATGGCACAGAAAATCCCAAAACTGTTCACAGATCTGAGACCAAAGTATATGAAATGAAGATAGGAAATTTTCTCCGTCTCCATCCTCACCTTCGTTGCACTTTTTGGATGTCTTGGTTCCCCGACCCCAGCTGTGTGGGGGTTTAGTTACTTAGACAAAGATGAAGCAGAATAGAACAATCCTGCCTGTGCAAGGTTCACAGTCCACCGCGAGCAAAGTACATACGGCAGATACCTGCGAGACCCGTGAGTGCTGGGGAACCCACCAAAGCAGAGAGGGAACACTGGGCTCTGGCTCTGGGAGATGAGAGAGGGGTGATAACATCTCCCCAGTCTGGGCATTGAGCAGGGGAAGTGGGTTCCTAGAGAAAGTATATTTGGCCCCAGGTTTGAAATTGGGGTAGAAGTTAATGGTCTGAGTTGGGAAGAAAGAATATTCCGGGGAGGGAATGTACATGTGACCTCAAGAGGTGGCTGGGTGTGTTCGAGGACAGGTAGATCGATACCCAAGACACAAAAGGCTAGGGAGTGAATGAGACCAGAACGTCAGCCTGGGGTGGGCCTTGTACCCCATTATTCTGAGGAGTTTGGACTTTATTCTGCAGGTAATAGGAAGCTATTCTGTTATTCTTTTATCCTTTTATTCATTCAACAGCTGTTCGCTCATCCAGCCCAGCTTCACACACTAGAGGAGAGGCCTCGATGCCCTACGGCCAGGGTGGCCATATGTCCTCATTGGTCCTGGACAGTTCTGATATGTACCTGTCATCCTGGGCTTCTCATACAATTTACCCTTTGTCATGGAGTTTTCATTGTTTTAAATGAAGTATTACTTTTAATAGTTGCTTTAAAGTAACGTAGGATGGGTTTGGTAGAGCTTTGTACTTCCACCTGCTGCCGTGGTCTTGTCTAGAAGTGTACCACACACATATGCGGTGCCCGGAGTCCTCTCTTCAACGTGTAAATGTGAAAGACAACCAGTGATAACCCGTCTCCCTTTCCTGGCCCTTTCCTGACACTACTAGCACCTGTCAAGTATAGCACGCCGGGCGCACACTAATCACATGAAACAGCGTGGGCATTAGCCACTAGGTGCAGCTACTCCTTCCAGTTCCAAGTCTTGGCGGGACAAGTATTCAATGCTCCTGTCAGTCACACGAGGTGCCAGTGCTAGGCTTGGTGCCGTGCCTGGTGAGACACACAAAGTCACCAGGCACCACTTGTCTGGTTCCGTGGGAAACATGGGAAAGTACAGGTTCATTGCACAGGAAATATATGTGTAGAAATGGAGATTGTTTTGCTGTAGAGCATATAGAATAGTCTAAATGCTCTTGCTAGAATGTTTTTGAATTATTGCTTGGTATATATCTACAGCTCTTTATTTTATTGTTGGATAATGCTTTTTTATTTTGGAGTAAACAGCTAAAAAGAAAGCTCATGTTTAAAGAAAAGCTGAGTAGTGAATTTCCAGTTCTCAAGAAAGTGGATGCTGAATACCTAACTTGCTCAGAAGATTTGCCACTACTTACACCCACAGTAGGGTCCTAGTGGTATCATTAGCCACAGGAAAACCAGACGATGCACATCTGTGGAAAGGAATCCTCTTCATTTCAACGTTATCTCTTTCCTGAACCACAACCTAACCCAGTAGTAGCTCTTTGCACAGTTGCCTGTTTCCCCATCCTGGCTGTAACTACCTTAGCGTTCCCGTTACTCTGGGTTCTGCCGTGTTGTTCCTTCACATTTTTCCCCTATGAGTTTCCTCTTGGCAGACTTGAGTTCAGTCACCCTCACGGTGCCGAAGGGCCTGGCCACAGCCACCATCTCCTCTCTGACATTTTCTTCTTCACGCTTAGGCAGCATTTGCAGCAGAGGCGTAACCTGAAGCCCTGTCTCTTGCTCATCTCATAGCCAAGTCTTCAATCGAAAGACCCATTTGTTTTCCTAGCTTAAAAAGTACTAGTGGTTAGGCTGGTTGTGGTGGCTCACACCTGTAATCCCAGCACTCTGGGAGCTGGGGTGGGAGGATTGCCTGAGGCCAAGGAGTTCGAGACCAGTCTGGGCACCATTGTGAGACCCCATCTATGTAAAAACAATAAAAGACTAATTTGTAGGCATCACGGTGAAATAAATGGTTTTAAAGAAAGTTCTTACCTTAAAAAAAAAGTACTAGTGACTGCTAGTCGTCTCTCACCCCAGCTGACCAGCCACAGATGAAGGAGGCAAAAGGTAACGATAGTGATGCTTTGGGGCCCCGTTATACTTTTGCAGGAGCCATGGAAATTGCAGCATTTGCCCCAGGGATTCTGAATTTTCTCTCTTTTCTGCTTGCTACAAATAGTCCATGTCCCCTCTACAATGAGGTGCCTGGAACCAAATTCAGCTCACCAAGTACACTCTAAGCAGTCTATAGTTAGCCAAAGCTGGTGTTTTTCACAAAGCCTGAGATTGTGTCTGCTGCTTTTGTGGCCACATCATCCTGTTGATTCATAGAGAACTGATAGGCACCCCCAAACAACAAAGATGTCTCCACAGTTGCCTGTCACAGAGGTGCTGAGTAAGGACAACTGGTAAATGCCACTATCCATTTGTTAGTCAGGGTAATTAACACAAAGTGCAAAATAGCTCTAACAAATAACCCCCATCTCAGTGGCCTAACCTAACAAATGGTTATTCTTGCTTACTTCACAGTCTAGTGCAGTTGATGGCCGTTAATGGGCAGCCCTCCTTCAAGCATGAACTCCTCCTGTGTGGCTTTGCTGTCTCCTAGAACCTCCTTGTTTCTTCCACTGAATCCCCTCCTTAGAGCAAAAAGAAAACTCCAAAGGGAATGCTGAGATGTTTTATGACTAGGCCTGGAGGTGCGTACATCACTTCCACCTCCATTCCATTGACCAGGACCTAGTCACATGACCCCAACTTAATTGCGAGGGAGGCTGGGAAATGTTGGCTCCCTGTGTGCCCCAAAGAGGAAACGAGATTCGGGAGCATCTCCTCAGTCCCTGCCACTGTCAGGTCATGGAAAACACAGTGAGATAGAGTCAAGTGACCTGGGCTCTGCCACTGATTGCTGGGTGGCCGTAGGCAAGTCATCATAACCACTCTGTGCTGTTTCTTCCTCCCCATAAGGTTGTTAATAATGCTTGTCCTGTACTTGTGAGTTTACATTAGTATATAAATGTATGTGCTAGTAGTAGGAGTTGTGGCCTGCACTGTTTTTTTAAAAAAGATTATAAGGATCCCAATCATTTATTCAGTAGATATTTTTGAGCACCTGTGATAGCCAAGCATTGGAATAGCTACAGACAAACTCTGCTCACTAGATGTTAAATAATCTTTGAAGAAATAATATGGCTATGTGATCAAAATGACTGAAGGGCTCAGGATAGGCCTCTCTGAGAAGGTGACACTTGAGCTGATGAGTTGGAGACAGACACATGAACATCAAGGAGAAGGGTGTGCCGAGCAGAGGGACCAGACTGTGCAAAGGCCCTGAGGTGGAAATCAGCGTGAAGGGTTCCTTGAATAGAAAAGTGACTGGCATGAAAGCCAAACTGTTGTATGAAGGGGAAATATGATAAAGAAGGACCATATCATGCAAGGTCTTAATCTCTCTATGCCTCAGTTTCTTCACCTGTAAAATGTAAAACTAGGGTAATAATAATATCAACTTCATAGGGTTGCTGTGAGGGATTAAATGAAATATTATATGTATAGTGCTTAGAAAATACCTGGCACCTCCATGTACACAACCAAAATGTGTGCACTATAATTAAGGTGAGGATTTGTTCCAAGTGCAGTGGAAAAGTTTTGGGTGCTTTTCATCAGGGGAATGTTAACTCAATCTCCAGTGGTGCTTTTGGGCTGGGCACAAGGTGAATGGGGATTTCCTTACTCCTTCCAGACATCGAGGGGCAAAGCTTTTTAGGTGAAATCCCCAACAACAAAAGAAAATGTTCAAAACATCACGTTATTTCTAAATATAATCTAAGTATATGTTCATAGATACGATTGCCCTTTTAAAAGAATAGTATTGAAATACACACAGAATGTAGATGAATAAGATCTTGTAAGCTTATGATTTATCCCCCTTTCAAAAGACAGTCAAATATTTGTACATAATTTGCCTATAGATGTTTCTGGATTACATTTGGGGTACATGTGAGAGGGGACACTGAGTGGTTGTGCCTTTCGGCTTTATGTAAATAAACTGTGGTCTGCATTTGAGAACACATTTTCCCAAAAATCTATTTGTGGAAGAAGGAAATCTTAGAAGATTAAAACAGTGGATTTTAAAAATATCAGGCATGTTACAAAAACAGGCCTTTATGCTCAAAGTAGTAAATGATGTGTTGGGGGAGGAAAAGCAGCAGACACGAAGCAGCGTTACCATTTCTACAGCAATGTACTCCTCCACACAAAAGAAGCTGGCCTCATGTTTGCATTTTGCTCGTAGTGTCCTGAAAATGCAAACCATCAGCTTAAAATGCAGCTCCTCTGTGTGCTGGCAGGAGCCCCAGCATCGAAAGACTTGGCACGTCTGCCTGTGACAGCAAGGACATCCCAGGGGCTGCGGGGTGAGCTGAGGTCACTCTTACAGCGCTAGGCTTTGGCCAGCACAGGACTTGGCTGTTGATAGGAAAAAAACACAAACATTGAATTGTTTTTCTATAGGCGGATAATGAATCCCCTGGTCAATAAAATCTCACAAAGCAGTAGCTTTATCTCGTTACCACCAAAAAAGTGTCTTAATTGAGTTTCTGCATTAAGTGTTAGTGTTTACAAGAGATTTGAAATATAAAGCTTCCAAAAGGAAGAATGAATGTAAAGAATGACTTAGAAAGGAGAGTGGCCTTTTGGAGTTCTGCTGCCAGGAGAGGTAGGAAATATTAGAATGAAAGAGGTAGAGCCACCAGTAGGTTCCCTGTCTGTGATATGTGCAAAGAAGCTGGTGTTTCATTGAGTACCTAATGGATTCATTTATTTAACAAATAGTCTTGATGTTGAGCCTCTACTTGAGGCCACACACTCTGCCAGAGGCTGGGAATGCAACAGTGGACAGGGCAGGAAGGATCCTTGCCTCCTAGAGCTCCATCTGTATACCGGAGTAAGTAATGGCCTGAGCCATCCCACCCCTGCACACCTGAGGGGTGGGCTGCTAATCGGGCAGAATCCATCATGCAGCATTGAGGGGTGTCTAGGAGCACCTCCAGGAAGAAGTGACCTTGAAACTGAGACCCTAAGCATCAGTTAGGAGTGAGAGAAGGGCAGAAGTTGGGAAGTGTTCTAGGCAGAAAGAATAGCTTACGAAGGCCTTGTGTCTTTTTATCTTTATTTTTCCCTCTTCTCTACTTCCTCAGCCTTAAAATCCAAGGACACCCAGGTTGTAGAGTGATATGTATAACATTATCCCATTTCCAGTAATTTTTAAAACAGACACAAACACCACTATGTATTTTGCATGGATTCGTATACATATGTTGAATGGCATGAAAGGAAACCCACTAGATTTGTGACAGAAGTTCCATCTGAAGAAGGAGGGAGAAAAGAGCCTGGGATGGGGACAAAGGAAACTTCATTTTTGTCTGAAATGTTTCATTTATCTTGTTAAAGGAGACTTTAAAAATTCTTTGACAGAATGTTAGCAAGCATCAGTTCTGGATGGTTGGTCTCCAGGTGTTTGTTATATTATTCTATGAATCTTTCTGTATTTTTTTATATCCTTAACAAAGAAAAATCAAGGTTACAGACTGTAGATTGTTCAAGTAGAGAATATATTTTCCAAAATCCTTTAGAATGACAACCAGGAGCTCTTATCAAAGTTTATATCACAGGACATCAGACAGTCTTGATCACTCATATGAAAACTGAAAAACAGATGTTGTATTGAGAAGGCTTACAGCAGTATGCATCTCATTTGCAACAGAATTTTTCTTTGGCCTTTGGTGCAAGATGACATTTGTCTCTGGTTACAGGAGACTCACACTGGTACAGATCACCTCTGCATCCTTCTTTCCAAAGAACTTTTGCCAGGGTTGTTGGGATCAACATGTGTTCCAAATTACAATGATGTAACCCAGTTTCTATTGCTGAACATATTTGTGTCTCATTCTCAGAAAAACTTCAACTTTTCATTGCAGTGGGAGCAGGCAAATAACATTGGGGAAAAATGATTTATCCCACTGGGAATGAGCATCTAAGGCCTAAAGTTCATTTCAACACCTGACTGCAGGGCAAAGTTAACAAAATTTTGTAGTGTCAAAAAGAACCGAGAACTTACCCATGAATCAAGATTATGCTGCCCTGCACCCCTTCTTGTTGCAGTCATCCAAACACCCCTAGACTTTCTTCCTCATTTCTTGCTAATTTTAGCTCCTGGATCACTGTCATTTTCTTCACCACTCTTCCTTGTCATAATTCACTGCAATTGCGGTATCTATGTAGATGAATTTCTCGAATCTTTAATCTCCTCTCTTCCAGTGAACTTCCCCATTGTTCCTTAGCCTCCCATTTGCACTGTTATTTTATCCTGGCCTCCACCACAGGCTAGGTTGTTACTCCCTCACCCCACTGAGTCCTGATTTCCATCCTCACCCAGTTTGGATTCTATGGTGCATCGTTATGGTCACCCCCTTGCCTACATCTTCAACTCTCTTGCCCCTCTGTCTATCCACAGTCCTCACTTGGCAACCCCCCCCACCCACTGCTTAAATCCAGCTGTCCATATGCCCTGCACCTCCACCCCAGGAGCTGAATGTGGCTGGGAAAAAACCACAAACAAAAACAAATACTACCTCCATGCAGAGAGGTCTTAGTTTTAATTCATTTCATTCAACTAGGCCCTCAACACTCTTGGTAGTCCTGCTACTTTTCCTGAATCCATTTACATACCTCCTCTGTTCTCAAACTCCCAATAGGTTTTCTCCCTTCCACACCTGCTGCTGATGACCTTGTTTCCTATTTCACCCAGAAAAGAAGAACAATCAGAAAAAAATTCCATATGCTCTGACCACTTCATCTACTAACTTACTGCATCTGCCTTCCCCTCTCTCACTAGGAAGAACCGTCCATGCTTCTACTAAGGCTAGCTCCTCCATCTGTGCCTTAGATCAGATCCCCCTTGGCCTGCTCAAGGACATCTCTCCAGCAATTCTCCTTCTCTCTTACTTCATCAGTTTTGCCCTCTCTATAGAATCATTTCCATCAGCATGCAAACATGCCTTAGTATAACCCACCTTATCCCCTTCCTTGACCTCTTCTCCCCTTCCAGCAATACCCATATTACTCTGTTCATCTTCACAGCAAAACTCCTTGAAAGGCTTGTCTATATTCATTATCACTAATTCCTCTCATCCCATTTTCCCCTGATCCTTCTCTTATCAGGTGTTGTCTCTACTGCACCACCAGAACAGCTTTGTCAGAGTTACCAGTGTCCTCTGGTGGCTAACCTTCTGTGTTGCTAAATGCAGTGGTCATTCTTAGTCTGGATGTTCCTCAACTCAGCAGCAGCACTTAACTCAGTTGACCCTTCCTTCCTCCTTGACATCCTTTCCTCACTTGGCTTCTGAACACCACACACTTTGGGTTGCCTCCTACTTACTGACTCAATCTCTACTGTGGTTTGACCTCATCTCACAGACCTGATGACATTGGAATGTTCCAGGGCTCTATCCTAAGACCTCTTCCCTTTTTTATCTATATTCACTCTGTAGCAAATTTCACCAAGTTTCATAGGTTTGAATTACTCTATACATAAATTTGTGTAAATTATACAAATAGTCATTATTCATGCAAAGACAAAACAAATTAATCTAGTTTGAAATTGTTTTCATGGCTAGGGATTTTTCAGTGATTCATAAAGAGCTTGCTTGTATTTAAGATTACAGATGTGACATCACAATTTGATAACTTTCTGACCATAGGACAAATATAGGTTGCATGTAAAACAAAAAACAAAAGAAGCAAAAAACAGGGAAATTCTCTAACAGAAATCTCAGGGATATGTTTAAAAATTAAATTGCTGTTTCTGCTATCAGCTTCTTAGTCTGTGGCTTTGGCGCTTCTGATATTCACACTAGTCAGATAAGCTTCTGTTAGTTAAAATGCAACCATGGCAAAGCCAAAAATATCCCCCTTTTTGTGACTACCCAATTATAGTTTCTACCATGGGATGTGTGTATGTGTTTGACACAAAAAACAAATAGCACCAAAAACACTTCATCTTGTCATAGGAAAAAAAATTTACGGCACTGAACTTACCAACCTGAAGAAGCCATATTGATGTTAAAGCATCTATTGACCCTTGAGTATGAAATAGTTAATTAAGATGAATGCAAATCAAACAGTTTTGGTTTTGTGTCTGTGTTTTTTTAACCACTGATTTTTGTCACATACAAGTTTTTACAGAATGAAATTTTTATACTATTCAATAGAGACCTCATCTAGTTGAAAGGGTAAAAAATATGATCGAGACTTTATGACTGAATAACTTGAATGAAGAAGTTAAAATGTGGTATGAACTGGGAAAGAAATGGGGCTTTTGAAATTTGAGAACCCTACCAAATGCTTTTGTAGCCATTTTTTTTGGTACCTAATCAGGGAACAAGAAAGGAAGCATCATAAGAATTATATCAGAGGAGATTATGGTGAAGAAAATATTATGAGAAAGTGAAACCTTATATTTTTCATTAGTGCATTGTGTTTCAAGGCTGCCTGGTATATAGTCTTTACCTGGAAAACAAATAAACAAAAAACTCAGTGACTTTAAGAAGAGATGATTCAACAATTACTCAGTTAATTTAATCAATATAGATAGTTGATCCAGATTTTTCAGGACCTAAAGTGGATTATCTGTAAATTAACTGCACAATTGCCATATAAACTTTTCATTTTAAACTTCAAAGAAACATTCTAAACACAGGTATTGAAGTTTTCCTATTGCATTATTTGTAAAAAAAAAAAAAATGATATTTTAAAATGTTTCTTTGCTAAGCAGTATCTCTGGGTGCCATAGTGTTTTAGAATATGCAAAGATGTGCTAAGGTCCAGTTGGGACTGGTATTCTTTGTAAACAATGACTTACCAATTAATAAGTCTGATCTAATATTTTGTAGCTTCATTGGGATCAATTCTTAAGGAATAAGATTGTGTACCCTAGAGAACTGTGGAATTTGTCAAAAAGAGAATAAATACTTATGCTTTCCTTAGCTTAGTTCAGAATTGAAAGATGAAAAAGCATCATCCTGGATATTATGCTTTTATCTGCTCACTTTAGTAATTGGCTAGAGATAAAGGCTTCAGACATGGCTTTTCATGACATAGTTTTCTAATTGATTCTTTTCTCGGCAGGTTCCCGAAGGAAAAGTAGTCGTTCTTAATTTCCGATTCATTGACCTTGAGAGTGACAACCTGTGCCGCTATGACTTTGTAGATGTGTACAACGGCCACTCCAATGGCCAGCGCATTGGGCGCTTCTGCGGCACGTTCCGGCCTGGAGCACTTGTGTCCAGTGGCAACAAGATGATGGTGCAGATGATTTCTGATGCCAACACAGCTGGGAATGGCTTCATGGCCATGTTCTCCGCTGCTGAACCAAATGAAAGAGGTATTGTTTCCATATAATGACAATCACAACAATAATGACAGCTCACAGTTATTGAATGTGTCAGGCACTGTTTTTGGCACTTTATATATATTTACTCATTTAATCTAAAGCTTAAGAGCAGTTCTTCTCAGAGAGCTAGTGAATGCTATCAAACCATCAAGAGACCATTAAAAAATCAGTCTTTTTATTTAAGTCCATATACGTTCTTATAAAAATTCAAATATGGAAATTCATGGACTAAAAATATGGAGCTTACATACGTAAATGCACATACAAATATACCCCTTCCACCCATTGTAGTCCCCTCTCCAGAAATAGCCATGGCCAGTGATTCCCCTGCCTTTCTAGGTGTGCTTACTTATATTTATGTGCTTTCACAATAGCTTTTAAAAATATAAGTGGGATTATACATTCCATTATTTTACAACTTTTTCTTTTTACTTAACACTATGTCTTGGGATATTTTCATGTTCAGTACATGTGAGCCGCCAAGGGTAGAAACCTCTACCCTTGAAAGATTAGTGCAGTGGGCAATATTTGTAACTTTTCAGCTTTTCACCTGGGAGCACTTCCTAATCTGCTCTTGGATTGGGCTATAGTACAACATAGATTCAACGCAATTCCTGTCAAAATTTCAATGCCATTTCTCACGAATCTAGAAAAAATAATCCTAAACTTCATATGGAACCAAAAAGACCCCAAATAGCCAAAGTAATCCTAAGCAAAAAGAACGAACAAATCTAGAGGCATCATATTACCCGACTTCAAATTATACTACAAGATAGTAGTAACCAAAACAGCATGGTATTGGTATAGAGGTAGACACATAGACCAATGGAACAAATAGAGAATCCAGAAATAAAACCATATAGCTATGACCAACTGATTTTTGACAAAGCTGACAAAAATATACACTGGAGAAAGGATGCCCTATTCAATAAATGATGCTGGGAAAATCAGATAGCCACATACAGAAGAATGAAACTGGATCCCTCTCTCTATGTACAAAAATTAACTCAAAATGGATGAGAGACTTAAATGTAAGACCTGAAACCACAAAAATTCTAGAATAAAACATAGGAAAAAATCTTCTAGGCATTGGCCCAGGCAAACAGTTTCTGAGTAAGACCCCAAAAGCAAATACAGCAACAGTAAAGATAAATAAATGGGATTTACTTGAACTAAAAAGTTTCTCTACAGCAAAGGAAATAATCAACAAAGTGAATAGACAACCTACAGAATGGGAGAAAATATTCACAAACTATGTATCCAACAAAGGGCTAATCTCCAGAATCTATTATACACAGAACTCAAATAAAGCTGCAAGAAAAAAACCAAATAACCCCATCAAAAAATGGACAAAAGATATGAACAGACTCTTCTCAAAAAAAGATAGACAAATGGCCAACAAACATGTGAAAAAATGCTCAAAATCACTATCAGGGAAATGCGAATTAAAATCACAATGAAATACCACCTTACCCCTGTCAGAATGGCCATTTTTATAAGTCAAAAAAACAATAGATGTTGGTGTGGTTGCAGTGAAAGGGAATGCTTATACACTGTTGATGGAAAGATAAACTTGTACAACTGCTATGGAAAACAATTTGGAGTTTCCTCAAAGAACTAAAAGTAGACCTACCATTTGATCCAGCAATCCCACTGCTGGGTATCTACCCCCACCCCTCCACTAAAAAAAGGTCATTTTATCAAAAAGACACCTGCACCCAAATGTTTATCACAGCACAATTCACAATTGCAAAGATACGGAACCAACCTAAGTGCCTATCAACTGATGAGTGAATAAAGAAAATGTGTGTGTGTGTGTGTGTGTGTGTGTGTGTACACACACACCCCATGGTGTACTACTCAGCCATAAAAAGGAATGAAATAATGTCTTTGGTAGCAACTTGGATGGAACTGGAGACCATTATCCAAAGTGAAGTATCTCAGGAATGGAAAAACAGATACTACATGTTCTCACTTATAAGTGGGGGCTAAACAAGGATATGTAGCATCATAAAGAGCTGTAATGGACATTGGAAACTAAGAAGAGGGGAGTGTCAGAGGGGAAAGAGGGATAAAAATCTACCTACTGAGTACAATGTGCACTATTCTGGTGATGGATACACTGAAAGCCCTGACTTCAGCATGATACAATTCATCCACATAACAAAATAATAAAAGAGGGCCTACCTCTGACTCCACTTCTTCCCTCTCTTGTGTTGATGTAACATGTGAGCTAACATAGAGATCATTCATTGTGTGTATGTATGTATGGAGCAGATTATGTATGTAACCATTTTTTAAGAGAAAATTTAAGAGTTTCTGCCATTGCCATTGTTTACTGTACTGTCACTGAATGTTCCACATTCCTTATGTTCCATATGGTTGTATTGCTGTGACCTGTATCAGGATATAAACTTGTGGGGTTTTTTCCCCCATATTTAATATCTTCAGGGGATCAGTATTGTGGAGGACGTCTTGACAGACCTTCCGGCTCCTTTAAAACCCCCAACTGGCCAGACCGGGATTACCCTGCAGGAGTCACTTGTGTGTGGCACATTATAGCCCCGAAGAATCAGGTGAGGTTCCCCGAAAATGTGAAGAAAGTGTTTATGTGTGAATTTCCCAGTGTGAGGGGCCAGCTCTCGAGAGCCTCTGGTTGTGGAGCATATTTGAGAGCTAAGGATGTAGGGAGAGGAAGGCCTGCTGGACACAGGTATTTCTTCACATGAAGACCTAGATTAAATTTGCCCTTTACACTATTTGACTTGCAAAGTCAGAGATTTAACAATTTTCAAAACAGTTTCTTAAAATACAAATGATAAGCAAATCCCACATAACATTGTTTAACCCTGTAGCAGATGTTATAAGGGGCAAGTAACTAACTGAGGGAGAATAAAAATTCCTGGGTATGTGTACATTTCAGGTTACCATTTGCTCAAGTAGCAAACCCATCGTGTCCTCATAATAGTCATCCTAGTCACCGAATCAAAATGTCTGCGTGCTTCACTTCAACAAAGCCAGTGAGCGCAAGCCAGCCACCTCATCTCTTCAAAACACAAGATGTCTGATGTAAAAGCTGGCCTGCTTTAGGGTGTTTTTGGTTGTTTAAAATAAAATTTGTACATGTTCCCCTACAAAAAGCTTTATTCTTTAGAATAATCAACAGAGGTCAAGTTTTCTAGTATTTATTAGTTTGTGATTACGTATACAAATTTTTACCCTTTCTGGGAACCACTTTCAGATATTAATTACAGAACAGAACTTGGCATAGGACTAGATGAATTCTACTTTGTGGACTTTAAAAAATACCTTATATAATAAAATTATTATTATTACAAACACTATAGACTTTAATCCAAACACTATGAGGTAAGCATTATGATATTGTTTTTTTAAAAAAATCCTTTCTAAATTGATCTTTCATATCCCTTGAACAAATATACTATTTGTCACATATTTATTTTTTAGTGGAAAATTATTTAGGCCAATATACCATGCAAGTTAGTATACCATGCAATCACACACATTTTGATTATAATTCTAAAACTCAGTTTTATTTTTAAAAAGAAAAATATGTTCATCTATTTAATAATGGAAGATTCTTTAAATCTATAGAACATCTTATAGTTTAAAATAACATTTAAAATTGCATTTCTGAAACATTTAAACCATCATGTAGTTCTTGAAAACTATAGTTCTTGAAAAACTATATTGGTCATTTTCTCTTTATGACATTTGTAAATATAGTTGATTATCTTTGAAGACTACAATTCAATATCTCTTTTCCATTGTTCTTCCTTTTGATCATTTATATTTTAAGATTGATTTTTATTTTATTAATGTGATTTTTAGCTTTAGCCAAGTGAGTTTTTAATTATAGTATTGTTTAAAATTGCTGGCCCCTCTGCTCAAAGGAGAAAAATATAATGGGAAAATTAAGTCCTAAATAATTTCTATGCAAGTCTATGGGAATTTTCTTTTATTAAATAATTGCCTCCGCATTTCATCGCAACTTTTCCCTTTTTCCTCCTATTTACTGTCTTAATTTTAATATTCTCTTCAAAAGTTTTTATGTGACTAATTTCTAGGTAGAGAAATTCAATTTTTTAATAACCTGGAAAACATTTTATTAGTAACTAGTGAGAAGTCACTGGACCCAACAGGGAAATAGTTTGATATAGTTTATAGTATGAATAAGCCATTATTCACCCATCACTGATGCTTTTTTAAAGATAGGTAAGTAAGTACATATGTGGCAATTATGTTCAAAGCCAAAGTTTGCTTTTGTGTCCATCTGCGATGCTGTTGCTATTATCATCTTCACCCAGATTGCTTGTATGAGTTAGCTAATAGGAATTAATATCCATTATGTAACAGCAGTTAATGTCCATTATCTTTGCTGAAGTAGCAGGGAGGGTTCCTACCCACTTGCTGCTCAGCAAGAGTGGGTATCAACTGTCACGGGTATTGATAAACCCAGTGAGATTTACTTTGATTCGTACACTGGAGGTGCTCTTAAGAAAATCTACTTGCAAGGGGAATGCTTGATTGCCTATTATAAAAATTTTCTATTCACTTGAATAACTCAGGACACATTAGTATTAATGCAAAAAAATTGAGAAATACTTAAGAATTCGAACACTGACTTTGTATATCAGTACTTCTGTGCAAACTCTGAGTATCACTTTGGTAAGCTGAGAAAAATAAAATAAAATAAAATAAAACAAAAAATGTATAAAAATATAATAATAATAAAAAAATACTTCTGTGCAAACTCTTCAAAAATCAACCACACCCTAAGTAGACTGTGTGCTCTATGCACACGTTTACAACACTTCAGGAAGACATTGCAGTCAATTCCACTTCCCTGAATCTCTGGTCCTAAAAATTTGACCCCTTTACATGTGATAGGAGTGTCAGTTTCTTTCCCTAAAAAGGGGAACAACTCTATCCACTTACCTCACCCCACATACACATACGCACACACCATACCCAATATACACTAATATGGGGGGCATCTTAGATAATACTTTTTAAAAACATTTTTGTTACTGTCTAGCATTTTATTTTTATACACATATAATACAATATCATTGTGTATATGTGTACATATGTGTTTTCTAATCTTCCCTTTAGCACAGATCATGAAGATTTTTTTCATTTTAATAAATTTCTATGATATCTTACTTAATATTACCTGTGTATTCCATTGTATGGAAATTCTGTTGTTTACTTAACAATCTGCTCTTGTTGGACATTTAGATCTCTGATTTTTCTTTAATTTAAAATTTTTTATTTTTTACTTTTTATTTGTATATATTCATGAGGTACAAGTTCAATTTTGCTACTTTGATATTTTGCACTGTGGTGAAGTTAAGGCCTTCAATGCATCCATCACTGGAGCAATGCACATTGTACCCACCAAGCAACCTCCCATCTTCCACCCCCACCAGCCTCCCCACCTCTCCTAGTCTCCATTGTCCATCATTCCACACTCTGCTTTCATGTGTACACATTATTTAGCTCCCACTTATAAAGGAGAACATGCAGTATTTGTCTTTCTGTGTCTGAGTTGTTTCATTAAGATAATGGCCTCCGGTTTCATCCATGTTGCTGCAAGAGACATGATTTCATTCTCTTTTGTGGCTGAATAGTATTCTGTTGTGTATATATATATATCACATTTGCTTTATCCAGTCATCCGTTGATGTATATTTAGTTTGATTGCATATCTTTGCTATTGTGAATTGTGCTGTGATAAACATAAGAGTGCAGATATCTTTTTTAATATATTGATTTCTTTTCCTCTGGATAAATACCCAGTAGTGGGCTTCCAGATTGAAGGGTAGTTCTATTTTTAGTTCTTTGAGAAATCTCCATACTGTTTTCCACAGAGGTTGTACTAATTTATATTCCCTCCAATAGTGTGTAAGAGTTCTTTTTCCTCCTCATCCTCGCCAACATCTTTTTTTTTGTCTTTTTATTAATAGCCATTCTGACTGGTATAAGATAATATGGCATTGTGAATCCATATTCACAATGTATCCTTCCCCCAGTGTATGTTCTTGTTCACTTTGTCAAAGATCAGTTCACCATAAATATGTGACTTCATTTTTGAGTTTTCTATGCTGTTCCATTGATCTGTCTATTTTTATGCCAGTTTCATGCTGCTTTGGTTACTATAGCCTTGTAGTATAATTTGAAGTCAAGCATTTGAAGTGATACCTCTAGCTTTGTTCTTTTTGCTTAGGATTGCTTTGTATATTTGGGCTCTTTGTGATTCCATATGAATTTTAGGATAGTTTTTTCTAATTCTGTGAAAAATGATGTTGGTATTTTGATAGGGATCATATTGAATCTGTAGATTGCTTTGGGCAGTATGGTCATTTTAATGATATTAATTCTTTCAATCTATGAGCATGGGATGTTTATCCTTTTTTGTGTGTTATCTACAATTTATTTCATCAGTGTTTTCTAGTTTTCCTTGTACATATCTTTCACTTCCTTGGTTAAATATATTCCTAGGTAATTTTTTTATAGCTATTATAAATGGGATTACCTCCTTGATTTAGTTCTTGGCTAGATTGTTATTGGTGTATAGAAAAGCTACAGATTTCTGTATACTGATTTTGTATACTGAAACTTTGCTGCACTCATTTATCAAATCTAAGAGTATGTTGGTGGAGTCTTTAGGATTTTCTAGATATAAGATCATATTATCAACAAACAAGGGTAATTTGACTTACTTCCTACAATCTGGAGGCCTTTTATTTTTTGCTCTTGCCTGTTTGCTCTGATGAGGATGTCCAGTATTCTATGGAATAAGAGTGGTGAACATGGGCATCCTTGTCTTGTTCCAGTTCTTAGGGGGAATGCTTTCAACTTTTTCCCATTAAGTATCATGTTAGCTGTGGGGTTTGTTGTATAAGGCTTTCATTATTTTGAGGTATGTTCCTTTTATGCCTAATTTGTTGACAGTTTTTATCATGAAGATATGCTAAATTTTACCAAATGCCTTTTCTGCATCTGTTAAGATGAACATATGGTTTTTGGTTTTTTTAATAGATGGGTTCTTGCTCTATCACCCAGGCTGGATTGCAGTGCCATGATCATAGCTCACTGCAGCCTCAAACTCCTGGGCTCAAGCAATCCTCCCACCTCAGCCTCCTGAGTAGCTAGGACTATAGCCACACACCACCATGCCCACTAATTTTTTTGTAGAGAATAGGTCTTCCTATGTTGTCCAGGCTAGTCTCAAACTCCTGGCTTCAAGTGATCCTCCTGCCTTGGCATCCCAGAGTGTTGGGATTACAGACGTGAGTCACTGTGCCCAGCAATTTTTTGTCCTTAATTCTGTTTATGTGATGTATCACATTTATTAATTTGCATATATCAAACCATCCTTGCATCCTTGGTATAAAGTCAACTTGATAATAGTGTAATATCTTTTTGAAGTTCTGTTGAATTCCATTTGCTAGTATCTTGTTTATGATTTCTGCCTCTATGTTCATTAGGAATATTGATCTGTCATTTCTTTTTTTGTTGCATCCTTATTTGGTTTTGGTATTAAGGTTGATACTGGCCTCATAGAGTGAGTTGGGGAGAATTCTCTCTACCTCCAGTTTCTAGAACAGTTTCAGGAGATTGGTATTAGTTCTTCTTTGTATATTTGGTAGAATTTGGCTCTGAATCTATCTGGTCCTGGAATTTTTTTTTTATTGGGAGATTTTTGATTACTGATTTAATCTCACTATTCATTAATGGGACTTTTCAGGACTTCCATATCTTCCTGGTTCAATCTCAAGAGGCTATGTGTTTCCAGAAATTTATCCATTTCCTCTATATTTTCTAGTTTGTGAACATATAGTTATTCACAATAGTCTGATGATCTTTTGTATTTCTGTGGTATCAGTTGTAATGTCTCTTTTTTTCATTTCTGAGTTTATTTGGATCTTTCTTCTTTTTTTTTTGGTTAAACTAATTAGTGGCTTATTAATTTTGTTCATCTTTTTGAAGAACTAACTTTTAATCTCATTGATCCTTTTTTTTTTTTTTTTTTGGCCTCTATTTTATTTAGTCCTGTTCTGATCTTTGTCATTTCTTTTCTTCTGCTAACTTTGGGTTTGATTTGTTTTTGTTTTTCTAGTTCCTTGAGGTGTGACTTTGGGCTGTTAATTTGTGATCTTTCTACTTTTTCAATGTAGGGATTTACTGCCATAAACTTCCCTCTTGGTACTGCTTTTTTATATCCTACAGGTTTTGGTACGCTGTATTTTCATTTTCACTTGTTTTAAAAAATGTCTTAATTTCCATCTTAATTTATTCATTGACCTAGTGATCATTCAAGAACATTTTGTTTAATTTCTGTATATTTGTATAGCTTCTGAAGTTCCTCTTTGTATTGTTTTCTAGCTTTATTCCACTGTGGTCTGAGAATATACTTACATGATTTCAGTTTTTAAAAATGTGTTAAGATTTGTTTCATGGTCTACCTTGGAGAATGTTCCATGTGCTGATGAAAAGAATGAAGATTCTCTAGTTGTTGAGTAAAATGTTCTGTAAGTGTCTTTTATGTCCATTTGGTCTAAAGTTAAATTTAAGTTCAACATTTCTTTGTTGATTTTCTGTATTGATGGATCTGTCTAGTGCTGGAGGAAGGGGTTGAATCACCCCACTATTATTGTGTTCTGTCTCTTTCCTTAAGTCTAGCACTCAATATTTGGGTGCTCCAATGTTGGGTGCATAGATATTTAGGATCGTTATATCCTCTTGCTGAATTGATCCTTTTATCATTATCTAATGAGCTTCTTTGTCTTTTTTTACTTTTTTTACTGTTTTTGATTTAAAGTCTGTTTTATCTGATATAAGTATAGCTAGTCCTGCTTGCTTTTGGTTTCTGTTTGTATGTAATATCTTTTTCCACTCTTTACTTTCAGTTAGTATGTGTCTTTATGATTAAGGTGAGTTTCTTGTAAGCAGCACACAATAGGGTCATGGTTGGTTTTGTTTTGTTGTTTTCTTTTTTATTTTAATTTTTTAATTTTTTTAATTTCAGAGTATTACAGGGGTACGAATCCTTTGGTTACATAAATTGCCTTTGCATTACCTGAGTCAGAGCTACAAGCACGCCCATTCCTCAGACAGTGCACACTGCACCCATTAGGTGCAAGTTTACCTATCCCATCCTCCCTCCTCCCACCTGCCTGACACCCAATGAATGTTACTTCCATATGTGTGCATAAGTTTTGATTGATTAGTACCAATTTAATGGTGAGTATATGTGGTGTTTGTTTTTCCATTCTTGTGATACTTCACTTAGAAGAATGGACTCCAGCTCAACCCAGGATAATATAAGAGGTGTTAGTTCACCATTTTTTAATGGCTGAGTAGTACTGCATGGTATATGTATACCACATTTTATTAATCCACTCATGTATTGATGGGCACTTGGGTTGTTTCCACATCTTTGCAATTGTGAATTGTGCTGCTATAAACATTGCAGTGTGGATATCTTTTTTATAGAATGTCTTTTTTTCCTTTGGGTAGATGCCTAGTAGTGGGATTGCTGGATCAAATGGTAGTTCTACTTTTAATTCTTTGAGTCATCTCCTTTACTACTTTCCATAGAGGTTGTACTAGTTTGCAGTCCCACCAGCAGTTTGTGAGTGTTCCTCTCTCTCCACATCCACACCAACATTTGTTGTTTTGGGACTTTTTGATAAAAACCATTCTTACTGGAGTTAAATGCTATCTCATTGTGGGTTTGGTATGCATTTCTCTGATGATTTGAGATGTTGAGAATTTTTTCATATGTTTATTGGCCATTAGTCTGTCTTCTTTTGAAAAGTTTCTGTTCATATCCTTTGCTCACTTTTTAATTGGGTTGTTTGATAATTTCTTGCTGATTTTCTTGAGTTCTATATACATTCTAGTTATCAGCCCTTTATCAGATGTATAGCATGCAAATATTTTCTTCTATTCTGTAGGTTTTCTATTTGCTCCAATGATAGTTTCCTATCAGATTGTTTTATTTTTTTAATCCACTCTGCCAATCTGTATCTTTTAAGTGGAGAATTTAATTCATTTACATTCAAGGTTAATATTGATATGTGAGGCTTTACATATGTTCATTGTTTTCTAGTTGTTTTTATAAATTCTTCCTTTTTTTCTTTTTCTTTTGTCTTTTTGTATTTGTGGTTTGCTGAAATTCTATCATATTGCCATTTGATTCTTTTGACTTTCTCCTTTGCATGACTGTTTTATAAGACCTGTGAGTTTTATATTTTCATGTGTTTTCATGATGGTGAATATCAACCTTCATTTCCATGTTTAAAACTCCTTTGAGCATTTCTTGGCTGGTCTGGTGGTGCTGAATTCTCTCAGCTTTTGCTTGTCTGGGAAACACTATTTCTTCTTCATTTATGAAGCTTATTCTAACATGATATAAAATTCTTGCCTGACAGCTTTTTTTTTCTTTCAGCACTTTGAATGCCATCTCATTCACTTCTAGCATGTAAGGTTTCTGCTCAGGAGTCCACTGTTAGTCTGATAGGGTTTTTTTCATAGGTGACTAGATCCTCTTCTTTTGCTAATTTTCAAATTCTTTCTTTCACTTTGACTCTAGACATTCTGATTATAATATGCTGTAGTGAAGTCCTTTTTGCAATGTATTTGGGGATCATTGGGCCTCCTGTATCTGGATGTCTTTCTTCCTAGACTTGGGAAATTTTCATTAGTTATGTCCTTAAATAGGTTTTCCAAACTTTTTGATCTCTCTTCCCCCTTGGGAATACCAATAATTCATCAATTTGGTCACTTTACATAGTCCCAGATGTCTTGAAGGCTTTGTTCATTTTTCAAAATTCTTTTTTCCTTATTTTTATCTTACTAGATCATCTCAAAAGATCTATCTTCAAGTTCTGAGATTCTTTTTTCTGCTTGGTACAGTCTATTATTATTAAAGCTTTCTAATGTATTTTGTATTTCCTTCAACGAATTCTGTTCCAACGAATTCTGAATTTTGTTTGGTTTTTTAAAAGATATCTATCTCCTTAGTAAATTTCTCATTTATATTCTGAATTGATTTTCTGATTTCTTTGTACTGTTTTTAGAATTCTCTTGCATCTCATTGAGCTTACTTTAAACCAATATTTTGAAGTCTTTATCAGGCATTTTGAGAAGTTCTTTTTGATTGAGATCTGTTGTTGAACCATGTTTGTAGTCCTTTGGAGGTGTCAGGTGTCTTATTTACTTGCTTTTTCATGTTTTCTGTGCCTTTACATTGATATCTGCTCATATGGTGTAGTAATTGCTTCTTCCAACTTTTTGAAATATCTTTCATGGGGGAGAATTTTTTCCTGAAGATGTACATTGTTGGTTGAATAGGACACTTTTGTTCTGATGTTGGGTGCCTGTGGTAGTGTGATCTTTGTATTATTTCTTCAGCAGTACACATGGTCAGTGGTATTTGTGATTTCCTCAGTGGCCTAGGGTACAGTTATTAGTTGAGGCTGTGGCAAAGTTTTTCTGGGTTCATGGATGCCAAATGACCAGTCTTTGATCCCAAGTGGTAGCCTCAATGGGCAGAATATGCCTGTTTTTAGCCCCAGAGCAGCTTATGCTGACCCCAGTGTTAATGGGTCATGGAGAGCCAATTCTCTGGCCTCCAGGTGGCTTGCTCAGATGCTAATAGTGGGAGCAGTGGGCCAGGTTTATGGGTAGGTTTTCAGATTCCAGGGCAGCTGGTGTGATGTGGGTAATGGTAGTAGCAGTGTGAGAACAACCCGATGGGACCTGTGTGGTCCACATTGATGCTGCTGGTAGCTGCAGTGGGTTGGGCAGTCTTGTCTCCAGTCCCATAGCCACCTATAGCAGGGCAGAGGGTTTTGTCCTAAGTATGCTTAGGAGAGCTTGGTCTCCTCCCTCCCTCTATAGCTGGGTGGCAGCTAAGCTGCATTGTCTTGAACTTGTCCTGAGGGTGAGGCACAGCCCAGAGTTAAACTCTCAAAATAGGACCTTGGGCATGAGGCCAGGGAGATGGGGGGTCCCTCTCAGGCAAGCAGTATGGGTAAGAAGCTGTGGGGAATGCAGTACACTCACATATTGGTCTCCCAACAGCCTGTTGCACGGCAGTGGGTATTGTTTTAAGTGTACATAGGAGAGTGTGGTTTTCCTGTCCATCTTTGGTCAGGTGGCAGCTACTTGCTGTGTCAGCCAGAACTTGGGCTGAAGGAATGGTGCAGCCCAGCATTAAACTCTCAAAATGGTGCCTTAAACCTGTGACCAGAGAGTGTAGGGCCCCTCCTAGACAACCAGTGTGAGCAAGCAGCTTTGGGGAGTGCACTCTGCTCACATCTCAGTCTCAATTGCAGCCCATAGCAGACTGGTGGAGACCTTCCCAGGGGTACTTGGGAGTGCCTGGTGTCCCCTCTCCCTTCTTAGGTCCCTGGTATCTAGGTTCCCTGGCCTGGCAAGCTGCCTTGACCCTTCTCCTTCCTTTTGGTGCTTCTGGTCTCTCCTCTGGTGAATCCTATTCTCCTCTCCTAGAAAATCTGTCCAAAGTGTGAATATCTGCTTACTATTATCATTTCTCTCCTTAGACGAGGCACATACTACCCCTGTATCTATCAGCCATCTTGATCTGTATTAATACTTTTTATTTCTAGTAGTCTTGTAGAGAAGAATGAAGTTGGTATATAGCCCCCTATCCCACTCCAACACACACTCAATTATCTAATTACGGCCTTTTTCTCTATATTTTTCTCTTTTCCCCAGCTTTATTGAGGTATAGTTGATGTGTTAGTCCATTTTGTGTTGCTATCAAGAAAATACCTGGGGCTGGGTAATTTATAAAGAAAAGAGGTTTATTTGGCTCATGGTTCTGCAGACTGTACAAGAAGCCTGGTGCCAGCATCTGCTTCAGGTGCTTCAGGGAGCTTCCCATCAAGACAGAAGGCAAAGAGGGAGCAGGTGTGTCACATGGAAAGAGGGCGAGCGAGAGAGAAGAAGAGGGGCCAGACTCTTTTAAACAGCCAGCCCTCACATGAACTAATTAAGCAAGAATTCACTTATCACCACAGGGCACCCAGTCATTCTTGAGGCATCAGCCCCCATGACCCAAACACTCCCACACTAGGCCCCATCTCCAACATTGGAGATCAGATTTCAACATGAAAGTTGGAGGGGCCAAACATCCAAACTGTATCAGTGGACAAATAAAAACTGTATATATTTACAGCATACAACTTAGTGTTTTGATATATGTATATATTTTGAAATTATTACCACAATCGAGCTAACATATCCATCACTTCACATAATTGTGTGTTTGTGTGTGTGTGTGGTGAGTAATTACTGTCTTAACAAATTTCAAGTATATTATACATTATTATTAACTATAGTTACCATGCTGCAAAGTAGATCTCCAGAACCAATTACAGTCTTAATGTAGGTTGCTAGAGTTACATAGCGTTCCTATACTTTCGTATCTGTAAGTTTAAGATCCTAACTAGGGTTGATCTGAGTTTGAAAGGATCTTTTGGAATGATTACAAATGAAAGCAAAAGAATAGCACAATTTTGTTAACTAAATAAGAAATATGCAACAAGGAAAAAATCATTTATATAGAAAGAACACATTTTTTACAAAGGAAAATTAAAATATCCTATAAATCTAGGGAGAGGAAGAATTCCACTTGAGGTCATTCAACTATACCATTTTGACACTTCTAATGTTTTGCTTTCTTTAAAGCTTATAGAATTAAAGTTTGAGAAGTTCGATGTTGAGCGAGATAACTACTGCCGATATGATTATGTGGCTGTGTTTAACGGTGGGGAAGTCAATGATGCTAAAAGAATTGGAAAGTATTGTGGTGATAGTCCACCTGCGTAAGTAGCACCTATTTATGTCATTAATATTTTAGAGTTTAATGGCTCTAAACTTGTTTCTCAAATTAAGTTTTCCAATTACATTTATTTTATGGAAGATTTTATGTTGTTGTTAACAAAGTCTTGGGTTCCATGAAAGTGGTGTCATGCACAGTGCCACCAACAAAAAACACCCACCCTAGAAACTGAGACAACATTAACAAGAGTGTAGAGAGACCTCAACAGCCAAATAGATAAACAGAAGCAGAGCTGGTGATGCCCCACAGTCAGATGCTGGGGCATCAACAACTCACCCACTTGCCGGGACACATCACTGCCCTTCAAGAGTGAGATCAGCATGAATGGAATGGAAAAATTCTGAAAAAAAACCCAGAGGGGTGATATTAAGGACTCAGTCAAGAAACCTGGAGATAATAATGAAAATTGGCTGGTTTTGCCTTGGCTTTTGGTGAAGGGGAGGATAGTCTCTGATGAGAATTTCTAACCAAAAACCAGCCCACATATGCATTTGGGGTTAGAATATATGCTACTTGACTGTCCCAAAAAACTAGGTCAAGAATTTTGTTTAAAGTTTCCAAGTTGATAGTGCCCACAGGAGCTGACAGATGAAAACACAAATCTTCACTGGAAGAATGCATCTTAATTTGAGCTTTAAGAATCTATATAAATAAAGTTTCAAAGAACATAAGCTTGCAATCAAAAAGGAAGAGCCAAGATAAACAGAGTTAGTAGACACAAGTGGTATAATCAGACAGAGGTTATATATATTAAAATTGTGAGATACAGAATGTAAAATAAGTGGGCTTAAAGAAATTCATTCAAAATGTACTGAGCCTACAAAGTGCAAGTCATTGAAAGTATGACTAAGAAATAAGAGACTTTCAGAACTAATCAAACAGATTTAACAAAGAACTAAATAGAACCCCCAGAACTGAGACATATAATAATTAAAACAAGAAACTTAATATATGCATTAAATAGCTGAAAAGACCATTGCAGAAAGAATTAGGGAATTGAGAAATAAATATGAATTAATAACCTGGAATACAGCACAGAGACAAACAGATGGAAAATATAAGAGCTATTAGGAGAGGCAAGAGTGAAAAAGCCTAATATACTTTTAATCAGCATTCCATAAAAAAAAGACAAAATGTAAGAAATTTAACATTTGAAGAAATAATTTAAAAAGCTTAGAATTTCAAATGTGGGTAAACTATAACAATTATCAAATTCAAGAACTCAATAAATCCTAAGCCCCATAGATGATTAGATATCCATTCCTACATGTAATATAGTAAAACTACAGAACAACAGAGAGAGATGTTAAAAACAACCAGAGAGAAAAAATATAGATTATTACAAAGGAAAAACAATTAGCCCAACAACTGACTTCTTAATAGCAACAATGGAAGTTAGAAGATTGTGGAAGAATATCTTCAAGTGCTGAAACAAAATAATTTACCCAGAAAAACTCTTTTGTGAATATGAGTGAAATAAAAACATTTTCAGTCCACCAAGAGGGGAGAGTTTACCAGCAGACCCACACTAAAGAAAATTCACTGTGTATTATACTTCAGGCAGAAAGATATTGATCACAGAATAAAGGACTGACATGCAAGAAGAAACGCTGATCAAAGATACTGGTCATAGAGTTGAAGGGTTCTTTAGTCTTTGTATTGTTTGAATATAGGGTGAAGATAAACTTTATAATATGATTAAACTTTATAATATGATAAAGTAAATGTGGATGCTAAATGTGGGATAACCTCTGGAAAAGGAGAAATGGAGTTTTTAACTTCCAAAACAGTTGAGGAAAAACAGTAAATGACAAAAAGTTCAATCCAAAAGAAGGAAAGGAAAGAGAAAATGAGAAACATTTTTAAAAGCACAACAAATAAAAAGCACAAAATAAGGAGGCAGAAATATATCTAGATAAACCTGTAATCAATATCTATTCAATTGAACCAAATAATTAATGAAAGACAAAGACTGTTAGCCTGGATAACAAAGCAAAATCCAGTTACATATGCTGTTTACAAGACACATCACCCAAAAATAAAAACACAGAGAATTTGAAAATAAAAGGATAGAAAAAGATATTGGAAGCAAATACTAATTGAAGGAAAACTATCATTGCTTTATTGATATTGGGAAAAAATAGATTTTAGGAGAAAGCATTACTAGAAATAGTTACTATATAATGATAAAAGGTGCAATTTATCAGGCAGGTATAACAATTGTAAACTTATAAAAATTATAAATTTGTACATCAAAAACATATGAAGAAAAAAATATTTAAATAAAAAAATAAAAGGACAGATCTACAAAGTCCACTATTATAGTAGGAGATTTTAAAAACACATCTCTTTCAATAATTGACAGATTAACTATTAATGAGAGAAAGATGGGAAATTAGGATGTGGATTTGAAAAACAATTAGCAGGCATAGTCTAAAGGACAAATAGAGAACACTGCATCCAACTAGAAAAAGCACATTCTTTTCAAGCAAATATGGACAAAGGAGAAAGAAAAGGTCATGTTTGCCAAATAATCACTAAAGAAATCTAATCAATAGTTAAGTTTTCCTGGGAGTGGGAGGAGAAACCAAGCCCAGGTGATTTTTCTCTGTGAGTTCTAACAAACATTTGAGGAACAGATATTTTCAACACTACACAGATTCTTCCAGAGAAAAGTAGAGATTGTTCCACAACTAATTTTTATAAGGCTAGTATAAACTTGACACCAAAACAAGGTAAGGACAGTACAAGAAAAGAGTATTAGAGACCAATCTCATTTATGAATATGATGAAAAATAAATCCTAAAAGAAAAAAATTAGCAAGCCAAATTCTATTAATGTATAAAAATATTCTATGACCAGGAATTCAAGGCTGGTTTGAATTTAGAAAATCTATTAATTTAACTTTATACATTACCAGTTTAAAGTATAACTTGTGGACTAATGTTATTTGTTGGAAACATCATTTTATTCAAAAATCTTTTCTTAAATTGCTTGAATTTAAATGTTTGTATTTTTTAAAAAATATTTTAAAAGCAACAAAAATATAAAATAATTAAGAATAAATCTAAAAAATGTATAAATCCTTAATAGAGAAAATTATAAAACCCTACTAAATGATATTTTAAAACACCTAAATAAATGCAGCTATATACAATGCTCATGAATAGGAATACTCAATATCATTTTATTAATAGAATACTGAAATTGGTTTTCCATTAAATCTGGCAACCTAATTCTAAAATGTACATGGAATTGCAAGGGGTAGGAGGAGAAGGGCAAAACTAAGACAGTTCTGCAGGAGAAGAACCTGGCAAGAAGACTTGCCTTACCCTGTACAGAACCATATCAGAAAGCTGTTGTAATTAAGACAGTGTGGTTTTAACAGAGAGTAGGCAAATTGACTAATGAAACAACAAAGAGAAGCCAGAAACACATCCATATGTATCTGTACATTGGACACATCACAGAGAACCACAAGTCAGCAAAGAAAGGATGGCCCCATTGAAAAATGGGGCAGAGACTATTTTTATTCATATGGAAAAATAAAATTATATTCATATCTAATATCACACAAAAATCAATGACATGGTTTGGGAACTTAAATGAGAAACTTAGATGAGAATTTCTGCTCATCAAAATATACCTTAAAGAGAGAGAAAAGAAAAGGCACAAATGGAAACATATTTATAACATATATTTGACAAAGGCCAAGGTTCCAGAATATATGAAGAAATCCTAAAAATAAATGAGGAAAAGATAAGAACCCAATAGAAAAATAGGAAAAAAACATGTACAGGCATTCCCAAAAGAAGACAGCGTCACAGTGAAAAAACCTTTGAAAAGAGTATAAATTGGTACTACTTTTGCAATCAGTTTAGCATTAGCTAATAAAGTTGAAAATGAGCATTATCATATGACCTAGCATACAGCATACCCTACCCTCCTGATGCCCCCAGTAAAGACATTTTAGCCCATTTGCACCACAAGACATATACAATAATATCAGAAATATTGTTTGTGGGGGGGAATGTAAATAGCCAATGTTTATTAATAAGAGAATAGTTAAACTGTGATATAGTACACACCATATAGCAATGAAAACAGTGGATGAATCTCACAGTTACAATGTTGAGAGGTAAAAAAAAAAAAAAAACCAGAAAAATACACACCATACTCTTTCATTTAAGTTTAAATTATGCAAACCTATAGAGTATATTGTGTAGTGATGCATGCATGTGTATGTGTATGTATGTGTGTGTATATATATATAAGACATAAACCTATAGGTAAAAGTAAGGAAATGATAACCACAAAGTTCAGGGTAGTTTTTGCCTTCAGGAGGGGAGTTGGGGGAGCCGATGGAGGTGGCTGTTGAGTGAACATCACTCTTTTCTGAGGACTTTGGCTGGAGTAGCTTGACTTCCAACCCACCAACTCACACCTTTATCCAGAGAAATATTTTTCCATAGTGAGAATATTTCTGGCATAGGGCCCTGCAGAAAATGAGAAAATCTGTTTGTGGAGCATTTTCCCTGTTAAAAATATGAGTAGGAGGAGCACTGAGAAAAGAAGGACCTCACCTCATCATACCTGTGTCTGCTTCAGTGTAGTATCAATGCCATTGAATTCAGTTCAAAACTTTTATTGTACCCCAGCTATGTGCCCAGCTGTACACTATGTTAGGTACCCAGAATGCAAAGATAAATAAAAATTACAAAGATAAGTAGTGGGAAGGAACAAAACAAGGCAGACAGGCAAACTGGCAAAAGCTTGTCCTGGGTGGATTTTTGAGGAGTCCTTTGGCCCAATCTGGGCAAGTGATCAGAGGAAGCTTTTTGGAGAAGATTGTGCCTCTTGAAGCTGAGCCTTGAAGGAAGAGTTGGAATTAGAGGCAGAAGGAAAACAGGCTATTCCAAGCAGAGGCAACTCCATTTATAAAGATACACAAAGGAGATATATGCTATTTCTGGAGCCCAACCCTTGAGTTGGGGCCTAGAGAGAGATGAGGCAGGAGGGTTGAGTTAGTTGGGTTCCATGTCCTGCAGAGGTGGGAGCCCTCCAAGTGCATTTAGGCAGGGGCTTTAGAACTCCCATCCTAGACAAGATGAGCGGGGAGGCTAATTAGGAGGCTGCTACAATGGTCCAGGTAAAGTGAAGATGGTAGAGAAGGGTGGTGGAGATGAAGAGGAGGATGTGAATCAAGAGGAGGCAAGGTTAGCAGACCATGGTGTTTGGTTGGCTGTAGTGATTGAAGGACAGGAAGACTATGGAATGGCAAACCAGAGACAACTAACATATCTGGCTCTATACCACAGGAGACAGTATCTTAATCCATACCTGGGATTTGCCAGCACAGAGTGGATCTAAGTGAGATTTCCTCTTGTCTTCCTAGTGATGTGTAATGCTAATTTGCAGATGCAACGGTTGGCCCTCAGTACATTTATGGCACTGTGATTCTGTCCCATTTATACTAAAGTTCAGTAGCAACATAACAAAATTATGTCTTTGTTACCAGAATGCTCTTCCTTGAGAAGATTTAATTTCTAGTATAGTGCCTCTGAGATTAGTTCATAGAAAAGGCAGTGAATGATCACTATAATATCATGTCTAGAGCCTGGGTCTTAAGATTTCCTTTGCTGCTTTATAACAACTGCTTTTTGTAATTTTATCATTTAAACAAGATTAACATGTTTTTGTAATTGTAGCTGAGATTTGTGTTTAGTGCACTGGTTTTATTTATTTAATGGAATGTATTTTTCAAAAGCAAGATAAAAGATTTCTGTTAAAGGCTTGAATCTCAGAAACATTTAAATGACCTGATCACTTTTGTGACTAGAACTGTGTCTTAGTCTGTTTTGTGTTGCTTATAACAGAATACCTGAAACTAGGTAATTTATAAAGAAAAAGAATTTATTTCTTACAGTTATGGAGACTGAGAAGTCCACGGTTGAAGGGCTGCATCTGGTGAGAACCTTCTTGCTGGTGGGGACTCTGCAGAGTCCTGAGGTGGTTCTGGGAATCACATGGCAAAGGGGCTGAGCGTGCTGACATGCTAGCTCAGGTCTCTCTTCCTCTTCTTATAAAGCCACCAGTCCCACTCCCGTGATAACCCCTTAATTCATAAACCTATTAATCCATGAATAGATTAATCCATCCATGAGGACAGAGCCCTCATGTTCCAATCATCTGTTAAAGGCACCACCTCTCAATACTGCCACACTGTGGATTAAATCTTAGCATGAGTTTTGGAGGGGACAAATATTCAAACTGAAGCAAACTATTAATATAAATGTAAGTCACAAGTTTACTTTTAGGTTTGTCCCATCCCTTGGCTCAGAATGTTATTATTCAGGACAGAAAAGATCCTCCAGTTTTTCTAACTGATTGGATCAAGTACAGATCTACTCTCTCTGCCACCCAATCCCACTCAGAGTAGCTGTTAAGCGGGGGAAAAAAAAAAAAAAAAAACAGAATTGCCCACTCTTTGCTGTCCATGATGCCTACAAAATGATGTGGCTGAGAAGACGCCTCAGAAAAGTTTAGTCAAATCACTGATTAATTCAATTAAATAACTTGTTTAATTTTTTTCTACTCTTGAATTAGTTTTTAAACAGAATTAACCAAACAACATTTTTAACCATTATTTAATAGCAATGGTAAAAATTCAATAATAACAGCAAAACTTAGATGAAACTACTATCTTGTATAATAGTTACCCCCTAAGATGTAAGAGAGCTTTTGAGCCTCCGTTATCTCCATTAAATCTGTAGTATCAACTAACCAGCAAGCCCCTGAAATTAGAGTTTTTAATCAATGATATAATTTGTGACCACCAAAACATATTATTCACTTTCTCTTTTTCCTTCACAGCATTTTGCTAATAGAGATTATAACAGAAATGTTTCCATTTCAGGAATGTTAAGAACTCCATTAAAAATGAAATGGAAGTCCCTTTAAATCCTGCCTGGCTTTCTTATCCCAGGGTGACCAGGCCACTGAGATCATCCTCTGGCTGGATCTCCACAGGGTGTGGGAATTTGTTCATCACATTTGTCCACTGGATTCTCTGTGACCAGCATCTGGCTCCCAGGCCAGCTTGAACCCAGTCTTAGTTCAAAGATGTGCCTTCCCAAGTCAGCAACCCTGAAGTGCCTGTGGAAGGAAAACCAACCACAGCTTCAGCATTTACATTGGTCCCAATGTCTACCACAGTCTCTGGAGTCACCTGGCCCTGGGTTCAAATCCTGACCCTCACTTGTGTAGGGTCTTGAGCACATTACTTGAACTGTCTCAACAGTTGCTTATTCCATAAAAAGGGAATAATAAGGTTGTTGTGACGATGGAATGTAACAATGCACATAAAGCACTGTACCAAGCTGAGCAAACACTAAGAAAATGTTAGCTATTAGAATTGTTAATAATATTTAGCAGATTAAGTCTTTCACCTTTTTAAGTGTTTTAGCTTTTATGTTTAAACAAATGGTAACCTATTGTCAGAAATTAATAGAAAGCTAGAAAAGTTTACATTTTAAACTTAAACTTTAAATATATATATATATATATGTATTTTTAAAAACAGGTTTCTCTTCTTTTAGGCCAATTGTATCTGAGAGAAATGAACTTCTTATTCAGTTTTTATCAGACCTAAGTTTAACTGCAGATGGATTTATTGGTCACTACAAATTCAGGCCGAAAAGACTGCCTACGACTACAGTACCACCTGTTACCACCACGTTCCCCGTAACTACTGGTAAGTGTCTCTGTTGGAAGTTTGTAAAAACACTTCAGGAGTATGAGAAGATTTCTTTTGAAGTAGAAAAAAATTAAATAAGAGGAAGATCTTTTTTTTTTTTTTTTTGAGACAGTCTCACTCTGTTGCCCGGGCTAGAGTGAGTGCAGTGGCGTCAGCCTAGCTCACAGCAACCTCAAACTCCTGGGCTCAAGCGATCCTCCTGCCTCAGTCTCCCAAGTGGCTGGGACTACAGGCATACGCCACCATGCCCGGCTGATTTTTTCTATATACTTTTAGTTGGCCAATTAATTTCTTCCTATTTTTAGTAGAGACGGGGTCTCGCTCTTGCTCCGGCTGGTCTCGAACTCCTGAGCTCAAACAATCCGCCCGCCTCGGCCTCCCAGAGAGCTAGGATTACAGGCGTGAGCCACCGCGCCCAGCCTAGAGGAAGATTCTTGAAACTAAAATAGTTAAAAAGGATGAAACTTATGTGAGAAAATAACATGACTCCACTGATGAAAGAAAGGTAAAGGGCGTAAGGATGATGATAAGCTAATAGCTTTTAAATGTCATCTAAGAAAGTTATGCCCACTTAAACACTGCTAGGAAGGCTATTATAAGCAGATCATTATAAGCCTGAGTTTCCTTTTCTGGTACTTACAAAATTATGGTTTTCTTTGTATTACATAAAATTGTGGTAATTTAGATTAAAGTTCGAGCCTTGATACCTGCCAGTGTTTGGGCTTTTTGTTTTCCTCAAAAAAATCTTATAAAATATATTATTTTTTTCAAATTGGAGTAAATCAAACAAAAATATTCAACATATTACAGAAGCTGGTTGGGAAACTCTGGTCTGGGGCATGATCTAAGGCGTGTATCTTACTCTACATCCTGTCAGCTCCACCCCATGGGATTTCAGGCCTCAGATCTAAAATTCCAAATCCAGGGAGGAGGGGCAAAAAGGTGGGAAGGAAAGATCTAAGGTACAGATATGAAATAGGCTGAAATAGCTCAGCTTGATTGCCTAAGATTTTCCACATACACCCTGGGTAGGGCTGTCCTGAGTCCAGGCAGGCATTCCTAGGTCTGATTTTTCTGACACTCCACAAGTGGGCCACCTTGTGGCCTGGATGTGTACTGCCTCATGTCACTGCTGTATTTCTTGGGCTCATCTCGGTGGGCCTTGGTGTTCTGATTATTTCTGGTGAATTATCTGGTTATACCCATGGTGCTAATGGAAGCCCTGCTTTTATCTCCATCCTAAACTTTCTCTGAAATTGCAAACATGGATTTATAAATATCTCCTAGACATTTTGCAACTGCTAGACATACAAATTAAAGCATTGCAAAACTCATTTTTATCACGCCATTTTCTGCCTCAACCCTGCTTCCCCACCTGTTCTCCTAAGCATGTTCTCAGCAGCAGTAGCCACACTTATACGATCATCCTCGATTTCCTCTATCTTACCTCCCCACTGCATCCCCCCACCCCAGAGCAGACCATGTCATTCTTCTGCTAAATTCATTGTTTACAGCTGTGCTATCCAATATGGCAGCCACTACTCAGCACTTAAACTTAGCTAGTGATACTGAGGGACTAAACTTTTAATTTAATTTTTAATTTAAATTCTAAAAGCCTCATGTGGCTAGTGATTACCAAATTGGACAACACAGGAGCCCAGACTCCTTCATGTGGTATATAAGACCCTTCACACTTTCTCCTCAGCCTTTCTTTCTAGCTTCATCTTCAGGCCCTGCCAGCTCTCTCCTTATTGCTCTAAGTATTTTAGTTTTTATCCTAAGTGTTGGGGAAGCTTATGATGGGTTTAAGCAAAGTCCAGGATTAGATTTGCATTGTACAAAGACCATTCCGGCCACAGTGAGGTGAATGGATTGCAGGGATCAAGAGGATCAGCAGGTTCCTGTGTTCTTCGGGTGACCTATGCTGTGGCCTGGATATAGAGACCGTCAAGACATGCGAGGGAGGGAGTGAAAGGCTTGGTGATTAATTGGCCTGGAGAGATCAGGAAGGTGTCAAGAATGCCTCCCAGGTGCATTCTCAGGCTTACACAACTGGGGGATAGTGTCGCCATTCACTGAAATAGAGACATGGTTTGGGGATAGATTCATAAATTAAGCTGTGGCCTCACTGGGTTTGTGGTGTCTGTGAGACTTTCAAGTGGAGATGCCATGCAGACATTTGTGGGTCTCCAGAACAGAAGAGAGATTTAAGCCAGAGATTTAAATTTAAGAGTCGTCAACATATAGATAGTAGAAACCATGATCAAGAATGAGATTGCTTAAGCAGAGGTTGAGGGTAGAAGGAAGAGAAGAGCTGGGATTAAGCCTCTAGAAAATCCAACTTTCTAAAGCTGGAGGGTATGCTGGAAAAGGAGAGGTTGGAAAGGAGTGTCTAAGGAGGAGGGAGCAAACCCAGGAGCATGTGCCTGGAAGCCACGGGAGAGGATGTTCTAAAACCAGAGTGGTCACTGAGTCAGATATTGGTGAGACTCAAGTAAGGGGAGGACTAAACTGTTTCCATTTGATTTCATGACATGAGGCTGCTGGAGACCATGGCAAGAGCTATGTAAGTGGCGTTGTGCAGGCAGAAGCCAGAGAGAGTACAAGGCGAAGAAATTGAGACAGAAAGTTCCAGCAACTCATTCCATAAGTTTGGCCTTAAAGGAAGGAGAGAGGCCTTGAGAGTCTTGTACCTGTTAATGCTGATGGGAACAGCCAGCACAGAAGAAGGCGAGCACAATGGCAGACAGAAGGGATAAACAGAGCAGGAGGGTGGGAGGGTCTAGCTCCAGAGGACTCACAGAGGAAATTACCTTAGACAGAGAGGGGAGACCCCCTCTGTCAGAGCAGGAAAGGAAGAGAAAAGGCACAATAAAGATGACTTGGAGGTTTGGTGGGGATCTCGAGGACATTCTCAGCTATGACTTCTATTCTGTCTAGATAATAGGCAGTTACCTGCTGAGAGTGAGAAGGGAAATGGCAGCACTAGAAGTTAGGAGAATGAGAAAGAATTTGAAAAATACCTGCCAAAATTGGAGAGTAAGGTGATCCACCAGCCTGTCACCTTGATGAAAGTTCATCCATACTCAGCTGTCTGAGGTGAGGCACAGAAAAAACAGATCCCCCTACAGGATTCATACAGGGTCAAAGGACAGAGGGGAAATGAGTTTAAGGTATTGTCAAGAAAATGATTGAAATAATGGGTGATGGATACTAAATGGAATTGCTAAGGAAGTAAAGACAGGCCGGGATTGATGGATTGGGAAAAATGAGAGAGATCAGTGACTGAACCTCCAAAGACAGAAAAAGAAGTAATCATGAGAGTAATTAAATAAATAAGCTTGTAAAGGGAAGAGGCTATACTGGATACGAGGGTGTCTAAATTTGGGAGATCGGCAGTGAACAACTTTAGCATGAGGACATCTGAGCCTGGGACTGAGTGTCTGAGATGGAGCAGAGGGACAGTCCCTGGTGAAGATGAGACCAGCGGACTGAAGGATCATCCATGGGGAGAGTGGACCAACAGAGATGGTCGCAGGAACACCTGGAGAGGAAGCTGAGAACCAGAGCTGTGTGTGTGAGCACAGGACAGTGGATGGATTACAGTAAGATGAGGAGGGCGAGGGGGGTAGAGCTGTTGACTTACAGGCAAGAGAGCAGGGCTCTACCAAAGGCAGAGCAGGAGCAGTGTGGGACACCCACCCGACTTCCACACTGAGGCTGAGAAGGAGCCACTTTCTGCTGGGCCACGTGAAAGCATGCTCTCTGTTATCAGACAGGAGAATCACTGACACCACTACTTTTTGACTCAGATAATTAGGTAAATTTAGTGCCCAAAGTGAGGTCCCCAACTTCTGAAATGAAGTATCTCTCTCACTCTAAATGTTTTCTGAGTTTTTCTCATTAAAAAAATGCATATTTAAACTATTTTATGTATTTTAACATTAAATTGTATGTTTTTCATATTGCCATCCACTTCAGATCCTTTTTAGAGTTAAGTAGGGGTACAAATTAAGAGTAAGTAAAAATTCACAGGGGAATTGGTGGAATGTATTAGAAGGGCAATATTATAAGTGCAGATATTTACACAAGTGCAATTCTATTACAGTTTTGTTTAGTCCTTCCTAGCATATTGCCACACATAAGCACATAATTAGTAAATATTCTTGAAACATTTTTAAGATGATAATGGGTATTAAATATTTTCATCTTGTTAATCCAGGGTTTCTCAACCTTGGCACTATTTACGTTTTGGGCCAGATAATTCTTTGTTGTGGGAACTGTCCTGTTCATTGTAGGGTCTTTAGCAGTATCTCTGGCATCTACTCACTAGATGCTAGTAGCATCCTCTAGTTGTGACAACCAGAAATGTTTCTAGATGTTGCCAAATGTCACCTATGGGGCAAAATCACCCACTAATTGAGAACTACTGTGTTTATCTATTTAGTTTTACTTTTAAATGTGTCTACTCAGTTCTTAAAATATTTATAACCAATGCCACTAAATATTTAGTGATTGGTTGCATTTAATTACAGATGTAACACACTTTATGTGTAAGCAGCATTTCTACAACCCTGTACTAACATTTGGGCAATTGCATATTTTAAATGCACCAGGAAGGCTCCTTCCGTCCTTAGGGGAACATCATAGGATTTCGTTTGTAAAATGAAGGATTAACCTACATTCTGTGAGTTCAGATTTGTTGTACTGGGTTTTTCTAAGCAGGGCACAAACAGAATATATCTATTTTGGGTTATAATGTTAGTTTTATATAACAGAAGAAGACAACAGGACTAAACTTGTACTATCTTTGATGTCAGGCTTAAAATTCAGTAGAGGGTATTGAGTTGCCCTGAGGCAATTAGAGCAGTTGTTAGTAGCATGAAGAATTTCTTTTGCATGGTTTTTAATTATTTCATTGCAATGATACATTGGTGGCTCAGGGAAATAAATGGTAATTTTAAATGGGTAGATTCAGATCAATTATACTTGAATTCATTTGCCTGAGTTGTCTATCTTTCTTCTTTGAATTAAGGTTTAAAACCCACTGTGGCCCTGTGTCAGCAAAAGTGTAGGCGGACGGGGACTCTGGAGACCAATTATTGTTCAAGTAACTTTGGTAAGAAATAAAAAACCAGCCTTTTCTCTTTAACCAGAAACTTGACACTGCATGCTTAATCTCAAAGGAATTCCTACGAATTTAATAGTAAAAGGTCAGTAACACTGTTCACTTACCCATGAAAATATTTCCCTATACATTAGGGTGTGTTGACTTGTGCTATTTGAATTGTTAGATTTCACAACTGAGAAAAATATGTATTTAGAAAATACACTTTTTTCATAGAAACTTAATAATGTGACTTTTGGCACATAATACTCTGTGTATTCTGGCTATTCCTGAAAAAAACCTGTATACTTTTTTCCTCCCATCTTTTTCATGTACCAAGTATTTTTTCACACATCTGTAATTCGACTTAAGTAAATTAGAAACATACCAAAGCTTATATTCAGAAGCTGGCTTTTCTCAGAAGAAATTCAGGTATTTTCTCTGTGGTGTCCTTCCAAAGTACTAAATTAAAACTTGGAAATCTAAAGTCCATTTGGAAACTCTTATAAATTGGAACCTGAGGAGATATTACTTAATGACTTAGAATTTCTAAGAGCTTTTTCCAATTAATAAGTTGTACCATCTGTGAAAATTACTTAAGAGCAAAATGCACTAACTTTAATTATGTTGGTTATTTTTAACAGCAGATTAAAAGGAACATTTAAGAAAAGTCTTATCAGGAAAATTAAGTTGCTACAGCCTAACTAGGTTACCCAAAACAAAGGGCCTCCCCAGAGAGGCTTTGCTTGCTCCTTCTGTGCCCACAAGTGGTTACTGTCTGCAGCCTCTGGGAGCCGTGTCACAGTGAAAGTGCGAGGAAGAGTCTGAGACCCTAAATCTTGCTGGAGTTTGTATGCTGAAATTCAAATAACTGTCATAAAAATGAAAACAAACAGCACCAGGTGTCATTGCTACCATATCTAGTTTACTCTTCTGTAGGAGGTGCTTCAGGAAATCTTGCTCCCTGTCACTCGAAGGCCGCTGATTTCACCTGGCAACACACTGGCATTTTGCAGTGAACACTCATTACTAGGAATCAAAGGAAGACATGATAAGAATTCTGATTTTATGAGCCTTGCACACTACATAAGCAGTGAGTGTTCACTTTATCCTAAACAGGTCATACTAGCCGAGTCCAAAACTTGATTTACCCCATTGATTGAGTCACTTGCGTGGCAAAATGACCAAGTACTATCACCAGTGGCCCATGGGCTCTCAACCAAGGTTGGTAACACTCCCCTAGGAGGCAGTTTTGGGTTGTCACAATAACTGGGGAGTGTTACTGATTTTTCTGAGCAACGACAAGTCTGGTAAAAGAAAGTAATTCAGTCAAGTCCTGCAGCACAAGGAATTATTCTCCTCCTACTCCCCCAAATGCCAAAAGCACCCCTTTGAGGAAGATAGCATCTTTCTTTCTGTGGCTCAAAAGACTCTTTTTTTTTTTTTTTTTGAGACAGAGTCTCACTCTGGTGCCCCGGCTAGAGTGCCATGGCATCAGCCTAGCTCACAGCAACCTCAAACTCCTGGGCTCACGTGATCCTTCTGCCTCAGCCTCCCAGGTAGCTGGGACTACAGGCATGCGCCACCATGCTCGGCTAATTTTTTCTACATATTTTAGTTGGCCAATTAATTTATTTCTATTTTTAGTAGAGATGGGGTCTCGCTCTTGCTCAGGCTGGTTTCGAACTCCTGAGCTCAAATGATCCGCCCACCTCGGCCTCCCAGAGTG
>CAUYPO010082091.1:0-12939 GCA_963574435.1 Cheirogaleus major | reverse complement strand
ACAGGTGAGCAGTCGGGTGGGGAGATCCGTGGGGCAAGATCCAGGAGGGTCCCAGGCGCAGGAGCCTCTGTCCCCATGGAGCTGGAGTGGGTCACCCCCCAGCAGTGGTGAAGTCACCCAGTTGGAAACTCTCTGTGCTTTGGGGGTATTCAGGAAGGTTCCGCGACGTAGGATAAAGTCGTTACATCTTCGGCCATTTGTGTACCGGGCGGTTTTTTTGGTCTTTAACTTGTTTTCCAAAGCTACGAAGGGGATTCTCTGCCTCCTCAGAGCGGTGTGTCGTTCTTTTTTCTGTTTAGTTTTTAAATTGTGGTAAAATCTTCGTAACATAAAATGTACCACCTTAACCATTTGTAGGTGGACAGTTCGGTATTGTTAAGCACACTCACAGTGCTGTGCAGCCATCACCACCCTCCACTTCCAGAACTTTCTCATCTTCCCACACTGATGCTCTGTCCCCATGAGACACTCACTCCCCGCCCCTTGCCCTGACACCCACGAATCCACGTCCCATCTCTGCGGATCTGCCTGTTCTGGACATTTCATATAAACAGAGTCTCACACTGTGTGTCCTTCTGTGTCTGGCGTCTCTCACTGAGCACGATGTCCCCAAGGTCCCTCCACGCTGTGGCCTGTGTCAGAGCCTCGTCCCTTGTCATGGCTGAGTGATAGTCCTCGTGTGGATGGACCATGTGTTTGTGTCCACCCCTCTGCCGAGGGGCACTGGGTGTTTCTGCCTTGAGGCTGTTGGGGATCTTGCTTCTGTACACCTTTGGGTACAAGTCTTTGCTGGGACAAACATTTCTGATTCTTTTGAAAGGGGCAGGGGGCTAAAGACACGTGAAGGGGTGGCCGGCTGGGCGTGGGCTGGGGCTGGAGCTGAAGTCCTGGTGCGGGTGAGGGTGCAGTGGTAGTGGAGCCACCTGGGGACCCGCCTGCCACAGGGTTGTGGCTTCCACCTCGCAGGGCACGGGAGGTGCTGGCGGGGCCCCTGCCTGCGTCAGGGTGGCTGTGACTCTGCCTTGGGCACCGAGGGCCACGAGTGCGGGTCTGCGCCTCTCGCTTTCCGCTTCTGAGTCAAAGGTTTCGCCGCAGGAGCCCAAGATGCTTTTTAAACCAAGAAAGAAAAGACCCACACGGAGGCGCTTGGTTTCTAGAACGTCCCGTGGGAGGGAAGCACGTGGGCCTGGGGTACTGGCCCGGGCGGTGGCAGTGCCTGCTGTGGCGGGGCTGACAGGCCGTCGGGTGGTCACATGCGCCGGGGAGACGCCGAGCAGCGGATTTTCCTGAGTCCTGGAGCCCAGAAGGGTGGGCACCCGTCTGCGGGCCGGGTAGACACGGGCACCCTTCTGGGGGACAGTAGTGAGCCCGCCGCGCTCGGTTTCTGGCCTGGCCCCGGGAGCTGAGCTGGACACGTGGCGGGGCGAGTGCGGGGGGAGCCCTGAGGCGGGAGAGAGAGCAGAGTCTCCCCTTGGGGGCGGGAGCCGCCCAGGCTGGGCGCCCCAGGAGCCGTGGGGAGCTGGTGTCCTGTCCGGGCTTGCGGGCTCTGCCCCACCTGGGACATGTGGACCTGTCTGCCAGCTCCAGGGGTTTCTGGGCAGGGGGTGGCTTCTCAGAGCCCAGCATTTGCAAAGTGGGGACCCTGCGAGAGGACAGTCCAGGGGTAGGGGACTCAGGGACCTCGCAGGCTGAGGGCAGGCGCTCTGCACCAGACCGGCCGTGTGGCTGCGTCTCCCCTCTGCGTCCCTCCTGGTGTCTGCCCTCCGGGGACTGTGTATGGACGGCACCAAGTGTCGCCATCCTCAGCCTGCTCACTGTGGGGTCCTCCCCAGCCCCGCATGGCCAGGCCGACCGCAGGGGTCAGGGCTGGCTCTCTTAGAGGCCCGGGGCCCCCCACAGCCTGGCCGTGCCCACAGCGCCCTGTGCTGGGTGGAACCCACAGGCCTTCCCCTGGTCACTACCCGCCAGCGCCCGGGCTGTCCCCACCTGCCCCCTGACGCTCCTCCGTGCTTCTGCTGCTCCCTGGGCCCCACACCCTTCTCCACAGACTCAGCCCGGCCCGGATGACCCCACAGGGCTGCTGTAGGCCTCGTGCTCCGGCCAGTGCCACGTTGCCCTCCCTCTTACCCACCTCTGGGGCCGTCTGGCCACTCAGACCTCGTCTGCCCCCCTGCATGAGGGCAAAGCCCCAGCCTGCAGCCCTGGAAGAGCGGAGTTGAGTGAGTGAGCGAATGAGCAAGTGAGGGAACGAGTGACCAAGTGCCTGAATGAATGAGTGACCTAGTGCCTGAATGAATGATTGAGAGAATGAATGAGTAAGTAGATGAGTGAATGAATGAATGAGTGGGGGAATGATTCAGCGATGAGTGAATGAATGAGTGGCCGAGTGAGTGAGTGGTGTTGCATGGACAGACCGGCGGCTGGAGGAGGGGGCAGAGGGGATCCGACCCCACGTGATTTCAGGGACCTCTGTCCAGCTCTGGCCTCTTGTTGCTACTGACCCCTCTGAACTGCCGCCCACTCTCGACACCTGCCTTCCAGAAGCTTCCGCTGCTATGGTGCTGGGCGCAGTGTCTGCTGGGGGCTGGCAGAGGGTCCCAGTGGGCAGTCACCCTCAGACCCTGCTGCAGCCGTCCGGCCCCCGCTCCTGCCACTGTGCGGTGGCGGCTGACGGTCTCCTCTCTCCCGTGCCAGGTTCGTGCTGGCTGTGGGCAGCGCCGTCTTCGATGCCATGTTCAACGGGGGAATGGCCACCACGTCCACTGAGATCGAGCTGCCTGACGTGGAGCCGGCTGCCTTCCTGGCCCTGCTCAAGTAAGGCTCGCTGTCCTGACGCCGGGGGCGGGGCCCTGGGGAGGGGAAGCCGGTTATTAAGAGATTCAGAATGGAGCTACCGCTCTATGGAGGTTTCTAGAACGTGCATGTGTAGGGCAGGGCTCCGGAGGCTTCCTCTTTAAAAATTATTTTTTTGTATCTTTTATGTTGAGATATAATTCTCATACTGTACCATTCACATGTTTAACGTGTACAGTGTAGGGCCAGGCGTGGCTCAGGCCTGTAGTCCCAGGACGTTGGGGGGCTGAGGTGGGAGGATCGCTTCAGCCCAGGGGTTCAAAACCAGCCTGGGCAACATAGCAAGACCCCATCTCTACAAAAAATTTTAAAAATTAGCCAGGTGTGGTGGTGGCACCTGTAGTCCCAGCTACTTTGGAGACTGAGGCAGGAGGATGGCTTGAGGCCAGGAGTTGGAGGCTGCAGTGAGCTGTGATGATGCCACTGCACTCCAGCCTGGGTGACAGAGCAAGATCCTGTCTCTAAAAAAAAAGAAAAGGAAAGGAAACATTTCCCAACTCATTTTCCGAGGCTGGAACACACGTGTTTCTGTGTGTGCGCTCGGATGGCGTTTGCCTGTAGATGGGTTCAGCCTCTGGCACGTTTTCACAGGTGTCCCCAGATCAGAGGGTGCCGATTCTGGAACCTTCTGGCCCATGAGGTGGGGTGGTTGGATCCTGCCAGCTCGAGAGAGGGCAACCGAGTCTGACATCCGAGTGGTCACCCGGGGCTGTCCCCGGACTCAGCCTTGGTGGCCCTGTCTCACAGCCACCGTGTTGCGCCCTCAGGTTTTTGTACTCGGACGAGGTTCAGATCGGGCCCGAGACGGTGATGACCACGCTGTACACTGCCAAGAAGTATGCGGTGCCGGCGCTCGAGGCCCACTGCGTGGAGTTCCTCAAGAAGAACCTGCGGGCGGACAACGCCTTCATGCTGCTCACGCAGGTGGGCGGGAACCCTGGGCCCGGTCCTCTTGGGTTTCTGCGCTATTCGGAAATAATTACAGTGCGGTATTATTTACCTCGATTGTCAGTTTTCGGGCGCCCCTTCCCATCCCGTGTCCGTGAGGCTCGGGGCTGGGGCGAGCGGTGCCGGGTCTCCAAATGGGGCTGGAGGCTCAGCTTCCCTGGTGGAACGAGCCAGAACCTTCTCCCTCATGGCTGGGGAGGGGCCCCGGTGGGTGGCCACCTGCAGGAAGCCGGGCCCTCCCGGGGTGGGGCTTGTGCCCTAGGACGTGGCCCCTCTGGGCACAGGGGATAAGGGTGTCCTGTGGCCCAGAACCTTCATCAGGTCGCCCCTGCCCGGCCCACTCACTCCGTCCTGCTCAGGGTCGGCGCCTCCCGCCGCCGCCCTAAAGAACACACCTGGGCCGGGCGCGGTGGCTCACGCCTGTAATCCCAGCACTCTGGGAGGCCGAGGCAGGTGGATCGCTCAAGGTCAGGATTTCGAAACCAGCCTGCTCAAGAGCGAGACTCCGTCTCTACTAAAAATAGAAAGAAATTAATTGGCCAACTAAAAATATATAGAAAAAATTAGCCAGACATGGTGGCGCATGCCTGTAGTCCCAGCTACTCGGGAGGCTGAGGGAGGAGGATTGCTTGAGCCCAGGAGTCTGAGGTTGCTGTGAGTGAGGCTGATGCCACGGCACTCTAGCCCGGGCAACAGAGTGAGATTCTGTCTCAAAAAAAAAAAAGAACACACCTGGCGGAGCTGTGTGGGCACAGGTTCCTTCCTTCCTCGGCCTCCGCCATCCAGGAGGGGCCTCACCAGCTCCCCCGATCCCGTGGTGGCCCCACTGGTGGCTCTGTCTCGGGGCTGGGCGCTGACATCTCCCCGGACGCCCCTCACCAGGCGCGACTGTTTGACGAGCCGCAGCTGGCCAGCCTGTGCCTAGAGAACATCGACAAGAACACGCCAGACGCCATCACCGCCGAGGGCTTCACCGACATCGACCTGGGTGAGGCCCGGCCACCTCGGGCGTCATTGAGGGCCGAGGGAGCCTTGGGCGGGAATCTGAGCTGGGCCTCAGCTGGAGGGTCGGGGGTAAGCAGTGGGGGCTCTGGCTGGGGCCTACCCAAGCGAGACCCACAGGTGAGCTGGGCACCCGCCACCCGTAGGACCTCGGCTGAGCACACACCCGGGCAGTCTGGGCTGCAGCCTTGGTGAAGGGCGCAAACGGCCCACTACTGTCAGTCGTGGCAAGAGGTGACCCCCCCGTCCCGGGGTCACCACGGTCGCAGCCACAGAGCCCATCTTGTCCTCTTAAGGCCAGCAGACTTCTTTGGCAGAGGGCCCCGTGGTTGGTTTTTGGCTTTGTTGGCAAACAGCTTCTGTCAAGACTCTTCAGCTCTGCCCTTGTGGCTCTAAACCACCTTAGACAATAGGGAGATGAAGGGAGAGGCCGTGTGTTGATAAAACTTTATTTACAAACAGACAGGGGGCCGGGTAGCCGCCCCCCAGCTTTAACCACGGCTTCCCCTCAGAGCAGGCACTGCGGTTCACACGACTGCTTCCCCTTCCCTGCAGACACGCTGGTGGCCGTCCTAGAGCGCGACACCCTGGGCATCCGGGAGGTGCGGTTGTTCAACGCTGTCGTCCGCTGGTCTGAGGCCGAATGTCAGCGGCAGCAGTTGCAGGTGACACCTGAGAACAAGCGGAAGGTTCTGGGCAAGGCCCTGGGCCTCATCCGCTTCCCACTGATGACCATCGAGGAGTTTGCCGCAGGTAACGGAGCCCAGGGGCCCTGGGCCGAGGGGCCGGCGCGGGAGGAGCGTGACCCCCAGTGACCCCACTCCTTGGCCACACGTGTCTGTCCTGCCGGGAACACAGATGTGCTTCTCGGCACTGACAACTGCGGTCCCCCGTGTTCATTGTGGAAAACTTGGAAAATGCATAAAAGTATAAAGATGGCATCAAACCTAATCTGTGAACCGTGAGCGCGCGAGCCGTCTGTCCCGTCCGCAGCCCTGGCCTGTGCACGCGGGTGCCAGGCCGTCCGTGCTTGTGCGCCGCTGGCTGCTGTGTCTGGCTCTGCTTTGTCGTCACCAGCCCAGGGCTCTCGTCCTATCTGTCAGCTCAGGTGTCACCATCCGTGACGAGCCCACGTGAATGAGTCTGAAGTGGCCGGGCCAGTCCCTGTGCCCCTCAGGGTCCCCTGCTGCAGGGTCTGGAGCTCTGGGGTGACGGTGTGTGGCTTGTGTGGCCACTCACATCCGGGGCTGTGTGTCCTTGGAGCCACACAATCCTGGAAGGTTCCAGAGGGGCTGAGAGACGCAGCCCTGTGGCCAGTGCACACTCGCCGTCCCATTGCTCCCAGGTCCATGTGGCCCCTGCCCTTACCTGACTTAGGGTCATCAGATTTAGCAACAGCAACAAATAATATTTTAGTGTAAGTATCTCCCATGCACTGTTTGGGACATACTTACCCTAAAAATTATTCCTCATTGATCTGAATTCAGATTTAACTGTCATCCGACATTTTATCTGGGGACCCTCCCTGGGTTTGTGGGTGTAGGAGACGCCCTCAGGGGCGTCTTTGACAAGTCATGTGTTGCCCCAGTGCCCGTCTTTTGCCAAGGGTGGGGTGGCCCTGGGTCGTGAAAACCCGTCGAGGGAACGGTCAGCAGGCGTTGGGGTGGGGGCACCGTCACTGGGCGGGAAGAGGCCTGGGGGGGAGGCTGCCTGTCGTTGAAGGCCATAAGGGGTCTGTGCCTTCCCCACCTGTACGAAGGGCTGTCTTGACGAAGCCTGGAGCTGCGTCTCGTGCGCCTGACTTTGTGTCGTCTGTGTTTTATGGAGGAATATCGAGGCACGGAGAGGGTCACCCGCCAAAGTCTGTGCCCAGCACTGAGGACATGTGGTCACTGCTTCATGGGGGGGAGGTGGACAGTAGATCGGTCGAGGTGCAGGTGGGGTTGGTGGGAATATCCTTCTGTGACACCGGCGGTCACTTCCCAAGTGCATGGGGGTCGGAGCTGCAGGGCTGGGGTGGCTGTGCCCCCCGTCCCCAGGTGTCCCTCACCTGGTGCTGGCGATGCGTCCTCATTGCCTGGAGACCCCCACCCACACCCGGTGCCCTGGCCAGTGGACTCAGCAGCTCCCTTGAGCCCTGGGTTTGCCCATGCCGGGACTGGGGCTGGTGAGGGCAGGGTGTCTGGAGCAGAGAATGGGGTGGGGCAGTTCCCTCAACCGTGTCTGAGGCCCCAGGGAATGTCCGCATGTCGTGGGCATTGCTATTTGTCAAGTGTTTATTGAGCGTCTACTGTGTACCTGGTCTAGACCAGGCCCTGTGTGGCAGTGACAGCAGCCCGGGCACACCCCGTCCTAAACACCTGCCCAAGCGGCCCCGCGTGTGCCGAACCCATCCCTGCGGGGGCCACATCAGCCCAGTTCTCCCTGAACACCGCCGTCCTCCCTCCCAGGAAAGCACGGACACCATGCCCCTCCTGGACGTGCCATCCCCATGCAGCCCCCAGGTTCCCTCCGTGTCGCTCTGTCTATCCCACCTCCTTCCCTAGGGTCCACCTTTGGGAACATACCGTGTGTCTGGGTCTCATGTGCTAACCTGAATCCAGGTGTTCCCCCAAGAGCACCCTCCCCCATCTTTGCTGTCCCCAGAAATGGCCCTGCCAGCCACCCACCTGCAGGACCAGACACCTGGGAGCCCCCAACAGGGTTTCCCAGCTGTCACTCGAGCCCCCAGCCTAAGGGCTGTGCCATTTCCCTAAATCCTGGACCACGTCGGGCCGGATCCCAAAGCATTTTCCCTCGACGAATGGAACTCCTGCTTGTGGCCCCGGGGTCCGTCGGCAGACGGACAGGCTCCCGGCAGGCTCCCACTCAGGGCCACCCTAACCAGGGTCTGGAAGCTTCCCCCACACTCCTCCATGGAACCCCCCACTGTGTACCGCCCCCTGGCTTGGTGTCAGGGTTGGGCCTTCTCCCTGGCCGGGTCCCTCTTTGGTGAGCGGCCCCAGGACACGGACAGTTGGGTCAGAGAAGGTGCCTTGTGAGCATCTGGCGCGAGTGAAGGATCCTTCATCTCTCGAGAATCTGGCCGGGTGTCCATGAAAACCAGGGTGACGGCAGGGACAGATCCTCGAAGGCTTGGCCTGGCCCCGGGTCACTTGGTATGTCACAGAGGGGACCCCTCTCTGCTCAGAAAGCAGGCAGAGGCCTGGAGGAGCCCCTCAGGGACTTGCCCCGCCAAGTGCGTGGTCACAGTGACGTCCCGGTGTATTTTTTCTGCAGTTTTATGCAAAGATTTGTTTTTTAAAAAATACAATTAACATTTTTCATTCAGTTTTGTTATTCAGTCTTCCTTATTCACTTAATCCATGTATGTCTGTATTTTCACCTGTTGTGATTTTTACTTTAGAGACCAGGTCTCGCTATGTTGCCCAGGCTGCTCTTGAGCTCCTAGGCTCAAGCGATGCTGCCGCCTTGGCCCCCGAGTGGCTGGGACCTCGGGTGCGAGCCACGGTGCGCGGTTTCTCAGCTATTACTAAAATCTCTGCGTAAACCTTGGGCTGTTTTGCCACCGTGTGTGACCCAGAAATGAGCCAAAAGTTGCTCAGTGAGTGACTCTGGAAGCCAGGCAGGGGTGGGAGGCTCTGGAGCTGCCTGGTTCTGCCGCTCTTGGCCCAGAGCCTGGTGTGTCCACATCACTGTCGCATCTCTGCATCTGGATTTTAACCTTCCAGACTCTTCCACAGTTCCGGGGTCACCTCCCTGCTGGTGTAAGCGCTTCAGGAATGGGCTGCTCAGGGTCCGCCCTGGGGTCAGGAGCCTGGGGCCACCTAGAAGCCAGGGCTGCAGCCTGTGTCAGCTGTGAGTGACCGAGTGGCCCTCTGCAGGCCCATGGCCCTGGGAGGCCAGGCAGGGCGGCGCCTCCGCCACTGTGAAGTGAGGGGTGGTCACTGCACCCGTGGGGCTGAGACCTGGTGCCCGCCCCTGTGGTTGGATTCTGAGGTTCTGCCCAGTCACGGAGCGAGTCAGCCCCTGGTCTCTGTGGAACCCCTCCCCAAACGCCAGAAGGGGTGGTGGGTGGCGCCAGGGTTCCGCCGCATTCTGGGAATTGGAGGAGGAGGAGTGGGTCCTCTGGCCCTCCCGCCCACCCCCGCCCCAGCCCGTGGCCGGACGCCCCCTGCCCAGCCCTCCTGTGCCCGCAGGCCCCGCGCAGTCGGGCATCCTGGTGGACCGCGAGGTGGTCAGCCTCTTCCTGCACTTCACCGTCAACCCCAAGCCGCGCGTGGAGTTCATCGACCGCCCGCGCTGCTGCCTGCGCGGGAAGGAGTGCAGCATCAACCGCTTCCAGCAGGTGGAGAGCCGCTGGGGCTACAGCGGCACGAGCGACCGCATCAGGTGGGGTGCCGGGAGGAGCAGGTGGGGAGGGGCGCGGGCAGGGGCTGGCACAGAAGGAGAGATGCCCCCCATGGGAAGGGAGAGTAGCAGCGGGGAGGGCGACGCGGGTGGTGGGGGGGCGTTTTCCTGCTTTCGGGTCTGCCCACCTGGGAGGCTTCGGGTCTCAGCACAGCCCCTTCCTGTCGGCCTCTCGGTCCCTGGATGTTAACCCCCGGCCTCTGCCCCCGGCTGCTGCAGGTTCTCGGTCAATAAGCGCATCTTCGTGGTGGGCTTTGGGCTCTATGGATCCATCCACGGGCCCACGGACTACCAAGTGAACATCCAGGTCTGCGCCGGCCCCACCCTGCTCCCACAGGCCACGCCCCCACAGGCCCCGCCCCATTCATTCCCACAGGCCCCACCCACACCTCAGCCCCGTCCCACTCCCCCCAGGCCTGCTCCGTCCCCTTCCTTTTACCTCCCTGTGGTAGAGAATGTTCCAGAGCCCATGGAACGTGGGCAGGTGGGTGCGGGTGTGGCGGGTCCCGCCTGCTCCCCCAGAGGCTGAGCGCCCCGCACCCGCAGATAATCCACACGGACAGCAACACCGTGCTGGGCCAGAACGACACGGGTTTCAGCTGCGACGGCTCGGCCAGCACGTTCCGAGTCATGTTCAAGGAGCCGGTGGAGGTGCTGCCCAATGTGAACTACACGGCCTGCGCCACGCTCAAGGTCGTGCAGCGGCAGGGTGGCTGGCAGGGACAGGTCTGGGCCAGAGGGGTGGCTGGCTGGGCAGGAGGCCTCTGGCACAGAGACTCCCTCTCTGCTGGGGGACTCTGCCTCTCGGGACCCAGCATGTCTGGGGAGCTGACCTCCCTGTGCCCCACCCCACAGGGTCCAGACTCCCACTATGGCACCAAAGGCCTGCGCAAGGTGACCCATGAGTCGCCCACAACGGGGGCCAAGACCTGCTTCACCTTCTGCTATGCAGCCGGGAACAACAATGGCACGTCCGTGGAAGATGGGCAGATTCCTGAGGTCATCTTCTATACCTAGGCTGCCCCCACACCGCCTGCCCCTGGGGGACAACCAGGTCCCTGAGGCCATCTTCATACGGAAGCAGCCCCACGCTGTGCTCTTGGCCATCTGCCCACTCCCTGCCACCTTTCTCAGCATCACGAAAGGGGCTGCCCTGTGTCCTTGGTGACCAGTGAGGCTGCTTATTTCATAGAAGCCGGGGAGGTGGCCAGGCTGGGGCCCCTTCCAGACAATCCCTCAGGACCGGGGGCTGGCCGCACCCACCCTGCCCGAGTAAGCCTGGGCTTGGGTTGTGGCCCCTGCAGCTCGGGCGTCTGCCTGGCTCTCCTGACCAGGGTCCGCGTAGGGTGTCTCCTGTTTGTTCTGTTAACTGCACACGGCAATGCATTGGGGGTTCCCATCTCTGCTAGCAGATGCTGCGTGGAGGCAGCTCCAGAGCCATGGTTGTGGGCCTTCTGTTCCCTGTTGGTTCACCGGGGACATTCGGGCCCCACCCGCCATATGCCCAAGGCTGCCCCAGCCTGCTGGCGCCCCCCCCCTCCAGGATACTGGCCCGAGGCCCGCAGTGTGGGGCTGGAGCCCTGCATGGTCCGGGGTGGGGCGGTGGGTTCCCGCCAAGCCCAGCCCCAGCCCTGGGAGCCAGTGGTTTCCCTTTCCTTTCTCATCCATGCAGTGGGCCCAGTGCTGTCCCACCTCTCTGGACGGCCCCTCTGGCCCCTGCAGCTGAGGGCAGGGCCTCAGGCGCCAGCGGGTCTCCAGCTGCCTGCTTGTACATACCCTAGCCCACCCGCCCCAGCGTAGCCCGGAGGTGCTGGAGGGCACAGCCCCTCCCCGCCCCCCACCCCTCGTGTTTCTGCCCCAGTGACTCCTGGAACCCATGTCCTCCCCAAAGCCATGGAAGGTGTGCCCTCACACCAAGGCCCAGATGATTTTTTTTTTTTTAATAAAGGAAACAAACACACCTGCCTTGAGCCGCTGAGTGCTTCCTCCCGCCAGGGGCATCCAGGAAGCAGTGGGCAGGGCTGGGGCCTGCAGGAGCTGGGCAGCTTAGGGGACGTCCCCCCACTAAGAGGGACCGTGAGCCCCATGCGTGGGGTTCTGCTACCACTGGAGGACACGTGGGTCCCCTGGGACTCTGCGCTTCCACCCTCCTGCGAATCCATAGTGGCTTTATCACAGGTGTGGCAGAAACCTGTGCTGACTCATGTCAGGAACGAACGGTCCCGCTGGCTGCTAGGGGACCATGGGTCATTTGTAAGGGACAGAGAAGCAGCAGGGGGTACTGGGTTCCGGCCATAACTTCACAGCTCATGTGAGACAAACCGTCCTTCGGAAACCAGCTGAAGGAACAACCGGATCAGACAGGAGGCAGCAGAGCTGGGAGGAAGGCACCGTACGGGGTGGACCAAGTTCCCCCCAGCTCTTTCCCGAGGGCATTTCCCCAGCGTTGAACCAGGCAAAGAGCACAGTAGAAAGCAAAGTCTCATGAGTTAAAAAGACAGGGTCAGGGTTTGTGGCTGGGGACACAAACTCCTGGGGCAAAGGAACCGGCAGGGAAGGAAGTCTGTGCCCAGCTGCTCTCAAGCCATCGCCTGACTCTCTCACACACGTACAGGGCAAGAGTCCGAGAAACCCAGCAGCAGGCAGCCACCAAGCGGGTATAAGGCAGAGCCGGGAACAGGCACTGGAGGTGGAGCCCAGACTAGGCAGGGGTGGCCAGAAGGGACCTGCACCAAGGACAGCACCCCAGGATGAAATTCAAAGAGACAAACTCTTAAACAAAGCCTGGCTAGGACCACAGGGAGCCTCTTGCCTTTTCCTTCTGGGGAAAGACAACATCAGCACAAGCCTCTACTGTTTGTCATCTACAATATCCAGCATCCACTCAAAGATTACAAAGCATGCTAAAAAATACAACTGCAAAGAGAAAAGATAGAACATAGAAACAGACCCATTTCAGACACTGAAGTTACAGTGAATTTGTATATTTCAGACAACAGAAGAAATGATGGATGAAAAAAATAATTTCAACATTTGCCATTCTAGAATGGTAAAATACAATAGCCGTAATTAAGGACTCCCTGGATAGGAGTAACAGTAGAGTGGACATAAACGATGACAGAATTGGTAAATTAGAAACCAGGGTAGCAACAACAACAAAAAATCCAAGGTGAAGCACAGAGTGTAAAAAGAGTGGAAAACCAGAACAGGGCATACGAGATGTGTGATACAAGGGTCTAACACACATGTAAATAGAGTCCCAGAAGGAGAGGAGAGAGAGAGACACCCAAGCTATAGCTGAAGCGAATTTTCCAAAATGAATGAAAGACATGAACCCACATATTAAAATAAAACAAAAAACTCAGTGACCCAGTGTGGGATTAAAAACAAAAAGACCCCACACACACACACAAACCAAACTAGATGTCACATATAAAGTGCTCAAAATCAAAGGTACGGTGGCTCACACCTATAACCCTAGCACTTGGAGGAGGATCACTTGAGGCCCAAGAGTTGGAAGCTGCAGTGAGCTACCGTGACACCACTGCACTCCAGCCTGGGCAACAGAGGGGGACCCTGTAAAACTAATACATTTTAAAAGCAACAAGGAGAAAGAAAGTACTCCCACAATAGAATTCTGTGCCTTTCAAAAATTAAAGTAAAAACATAAACCAGAGTCAAAGAAAGCAGGTAGATGGTAGACTTTAACTCAACTATATAATCACA
>CAUYPO010082088.1:0-26474 GCA_963574435.1 Cheirogaleus major | reverse complement strand
GGTCTGGACAGAGCCCGGAGTCTCCGTTTAGACGGGACCAGCAGACGTTCTAGAAGCTTCGAGTTTGTTTTTGTTTTTAGAAGTGTTGCCAATGCCCAGAAATTGAGATGGAGGGGCAGGGGGTGACCTGGACTTCACATGGAAGATAAACAGCGAGCCCCGCGCCCACCCCGCTCCAGCGCAGGGCCGTGGGGGCTGCAGGCAGACTCCTCTCTGCCTCGTGCGCTCTCGTGTTTTTCCCGTCCACCCTCTTTCTCTGAAATTCTCGAATTTCCCTCTACACTCTCTGACCTTCCGTCTCCCCTGGCATCTCTGGGCCAACTGGGGAAGCCGTCATTTGCCCCAAACCCAGAAAACCTGGCGTCTCGTCCTTAAATGCACTGCAGTGTCCCCTCCCCACACAGCTTAGACGTCCCGTGTCCCACGGCCGGGAGCCTGAGCCTTCGTCGTGAGCAGTGGGACCTTGCGGACACTTAGAACAGCCTCCCTGGAGTCTCCCCCAGCCTGAGGGGCAGTGGCCTCCCCGCCCCCCTACCTAACCTCACAGCCTTTGGGGGCCTTCTGGATGGGGGCTGCTCCCCGGGTGTATAGGTGGGAGCAGCTCCCCCATATTCGCCTGTCTTCCGGGGCACCCCAGGGCTCAGGTGGGGTCCTGTGGGGGGGGGTAGAAGGGTGAGGGCAGGGAGAAGGGGTTGTGCATGTGACCCGGGTCTTACTTAAACTCGGAGTAGGAGGTTCCTGGGAGCCAGCTCTCCTCTTCCACAAGCGGCCACCCTCTGAGGGGCTGGGCCTCTCTGGGGCCCTTGGCAGCCTGTGCCAGGGCTTTCCTGATGCTGTGCCTGGTCCCCAGCCCCTACCCCGCAGCAGTGGCATGGCGGGTCTTCCTGGCAGACCCTTCTAGGAGCCCTGGCTAATAGCTGTGGGGCTCGGCAGGTCGCCTGGGACAGGGCCTGGGGCTCCACAGGTGGCTGTTTCCTGGCGCACGGTCTGGGGGCCTGGGCCTCAGCACCTCCTTGGGAGACCCCCTGGGAATGAGGAGGGAGCCACCTGGGCACCCCGCCCCTGGCAGGTTAACGGATGGACTAGTCTCATCTTTTTGGCTGGAAGAGAGAGGAGTCCCGTGCGCAGGGTGTTCAGCCATGCTGGAACCACCTGGCTGCTCCCCCTCCCCCAGGCAGGGGCCTGAAAGATGTTTCTGGTTGCAACTGTCTCATTCTCTGTGCGGCCGGCCCCCCTCCCTGGGCGCAGGAAGCTGGCTCTGAGCTGGGACACTTGGCCCTACTTTCCACGTGGGTGGGCAGTTTCCCTGTGAGGGGCAGGCCAGGTCCCTGCCCCGTGTCCCCCAGAGACCGATATTATCTACAGCAAAAACGGACAAGTTTTCCTGGCTCCCAGCCAGGCCCGGAGGGGCGGATCTCTGCCGTCCTCTGCCTCCTGTCCCGCATTAGAGGTCAGGGGATGGAGTGTTTTGTTTTTTTTTCTTTAGTTCAAAATAAAGTGCTGGAATCCCTCTGCTGCCCTGCCCCCAGGCCCAGACTGCACGGTGGGGAGGGTGGTCCTTGGTGTCCCCCACAAGGAAGCCATTCCTGCTAGATGCCCTGGTAGGCTAGGAAGGTGGCTGGGAGCGGGAGAGGTGGTCGGCTTATTCATTTGTTTATTCAACAGTCGTCTGTGGGTGCTGCTAAAGCCAGCTCTGTTCTAGGTACTGGGGGACAGGCATGAGCCAGGAGAGGGTAGAACCAGGAAGGCTTCCTGGAGGAAGGTCCACCTAACCAGAGACTATGGTATGATTTTGCCAGGCAGGGCGTCGAGGGAGATGATGCAGGCCAGCCTCTCTTGCCCTTCCTCCCTCCTACCCGTCTTTCCTTCCTCGAGTCTTGCTGTGTTGTGCAGGCGGGAGTGCCGTGGTGCAGTCAGCTCTGTAGCCTCCAACTCCTGAGCTCAAGCGAATCTCCCACTTCAGCCTCCCAAGTTGCTGGGACTACAGGCAGGTGCCACCACGCCCGGCTAATTTTTTTTTTTTTTCTTTGTAGAGATGAGGTTGCCCAGGCTGGTGTTGAACTCCTGGCCTCAAGTGATCCTCCCACCTCAGCCTCCAAAGTGCTGGGATTACGGGTGTGAGCCACCTTGCCCGACCTTCTCTTGCCATGTCTGCAGACTTGTAGGTTGTGTGGCAGGTCCTTCGAGCCCACACCTGACACAGGTGCCCCTGACACTGAGGAGGTGGTAGGGGAGGGGCTGTTTGTGCAGCATAGGTGTCAACATGAAGGGGAGACTTGTCACGGCGGGGATGAGGGGTGGGGACTGCCACTGTGGCACCCCTCCCCCCAAGTGGGGGTGCACTCCGGCGACGTGGGCAGTGCAGGAACGCAGGTGGGAGAGAGGTACTGGATGTGTCAGGGTAGCAGGGTGGAGCAGGCTGCAGGTCTGTCGTGGTGGCTTTCCACCCTGGGCCTCCCTCAGAAAACCTCAGAAAGGGCTGCTTTGCTTTTTTTCTAAACTACAAAAGAAACCCTGGGCTGCCCGCCTCTTGGAGGTGGGGCGGGGGAGGGGATCCTTCATTCGCACCTTTGCAGCCAGCGCAGTGCAGAGGGCGGGGGCAGAGGCATGTCTTCTCCCTGTCTGGCGCTGTCCCCAACCCCCAACTTCCCGCCCTGGAAACACTGAGATTTGGGGCAGCTCAGGGGGCACAAAATGGGGACCCCGGTGAGGGAGGAACTCTTCCCCCAGCCCTGGCTGCAGCCACAAATGTTTACATCTCTCCTAATATTTAAATGATGAAGCGGGCCCCTGCAAACAGCTGCCCTGGAGCCAGCTGTCACCGCCTCCCTCCCTCCCTCCGTCCCTCCACTCCGTCTTGCATTCTTTGTCTCTGACCCAAGTCCCGGCCCTTCCAGCTGTTCCCCCTTCACTCACAGGCACCTCCTCTGACCAAGCTTCGCCTATTATTTTTTATAACCATTTCCTTTTGTTGCACCTACCACGTGCCAGGCCCTGGGCTGTAGGAACTAGGTCTCTCTCAATCCTCCGAGAGCCCAGCACGGTGGACCGGGCCGAGGAGGCCCAGGCCCCACACCTGCCTCCCTCCATCACTCCCCGCTGCACGGACCTGCTCCCTGGCCCCTGGCTGGTGCCACCTGACGTGGGCTCATCCTCGCCTCCCCCTAGTGTGCTGGCCCCTGCCTGGGGATGGTGGAGATCTCTGCCTGCTTGTCAGTGGAGAGTGGGGATGGCCGAGGGGTCCCCGAGCTGGGGTCTGACTGGCTTGCTTCTGCCTAGTTCAGCCTGGCTGCTGTTCCAGCTCAGTGACCATGTTTTGAAACAGGAATGACGGGGCCACTGGCAGGGTGGCTGGGAGGCGTGGGAGAGGGCGTGGGAAGGCTTAGGGCAGCCCTGAAGTGGGACTCTCTGCTTTGGAGGCACCTTCCGAGGCCCAGGGCAGGTGTGGAGGCTGAGCAGCTTACGTCTGAACTCGCCCTGATGCACACTGCATCGTGGGTGAGTCATTAGGCTCTCTGCCTCGGTTTCCTGTCTGTAGAACAAGGAGGAGAGTAACTCTCCGTCCTTGGTGGTTACGAGGGTCGACTGAGCTTGGGGACCACTCAGGAAACGTCAGCTGTCACAAACTCAGCACAGTCAGCCGTGGTGAGACTCCCACTCCCCGCCAGGCGGGATTTTGGGGGGATGAGGATGGCCAAGCCTGGCTCCTGCCCCTGGGAGGGCCACTATGCAGCAGGGAGGAAGGTGACTGCTGCTCTCAGGCGGGGGACTGACCCTGCAGGGAGATCTCGTGGAAGCTGGCTAGGGGCTGCCTCTCTCTCCTGCCTGCAGGACCTTGGGCAGGTTTTGGGACCTTGTGACTGATACTCCACCCCCCTGCTCCCGTCCCCTTTGTCCTCAGTATGTGGCTGACTTCTGCATGTCCTTCGGTCTATGGCCGACCTGGGAGCTGAGCCGAGGTGGCTGAGGCTGGACATTGTCCTTGGGTGACGCCAGGAAGGTGGAGGTGGGGTGGTTTGTCTCGTGGTCTTCCTTCTCGAGGGGTTCTTAGGAGCGGGTGGTGCGGGGGAGGCACTCGGGTCCTGTGAGGACAAGGTCCATGCCCGGCTGCCCCTCACGAGCACCCTGGGTACCTGGGCTCACCCTGTCCTCCTGGACAGGGACCACCAAGAGTTGGGGACCAGCCACCTATTTTTAGCAAGATCCAGAAATGATTGTGATGAATAATCAGGGCTGAGGGTGACTGATCTGGAACCAGAGCCTTAGAACTCTCAAGGAATTTAGAGGACAAGCCCCAGAACCTGTCGGGATCTCAACCATGTAATGCTGTGTGGCGAAGGCACACAGCACGGTGGCTGTATGAGGCTGCTCTGAACACACACGTGTGTGCACATCAGTAAAACGAGTGGAAGGACAGTTGTCAAAATATTGATGGTGATTATCTGAGTTGGGGGTTTACAGAATTTTTTTCCCCTTTGTTTTCTGTGTTTGGCAGATTTTCTGCCTTGTGCTTAAATTGCTTTTATAGTCAGGAAAAAAGCAATAGATGTAATTTTCAGAAGTTCATCGTCAGCTGGGTGCTGTGGCTCACGCCTGTAATCCCAGCACATTGGGAGGCCGAGGTGGGACAGGCGTTTGAAGCCAGGAGTTTGAGACTAGCCTGAGCAAGAGCGAGACCCCATCTCTGCTAAACATAGAAAAAATTAGCCAGGCGTCATGACATGCGCCTGTAGTCCCAGCTACTGGGGAGGCTGAGGCAGGAGGATCGCTTGAGCCTGGGAATTGGAGGCTGCCGTGAGCTGTGATGACTGCACTGCAGTCTGGGGGACAGAGCGAGACCCTGTCTCACTAAAATAAAAGTTCATTGTCAAAAAGAAAAACAATTCACCCTACCTAATCTCTCTCCTTGGTTTGAGAGATGAGGAAGCAGAAGACCAGAATATGACCAGTTCCCTTGTCCATGGCAAAGCCAGGCGGCCCGAGGTCCCGGCTGGTTCTCTCGGGCTCCAGGTGGGGGTGTTGGGTGGAGCGACTTGGCTTTGTCCAGAGGGGCAGGCCGCCTGGAACCACACCTGCAGGAGCTGCTGGCCGCTGCGTTTTTGGCCACAGGAATGTGGGCCAGAGCCCAGGTCCCCCACCTGGGAGGGTGAGGGGGGCTGGCCTTCCCTGTCCACTGCTCCTGGTCCCTCCAGCTGTGCTGCGTGTCAGGACTTGCTGGACCTAGTTGGTTTAGGAGCCAATGCACTGGAGCTGGTGGCAGACCTCACTGTGGCCCTCGTGGGGTCATGCTGTGTCCGGGCTGGAAGGGACCTTTCCGTCAAACCCTTCCTGTTCGTCACCAGGAAACTGAGGCCAGAGGGGTCATTTGCCTGGCCCATGGTGGGGTGCGGGGTGTGGATGGCACCCACGTGACTCCTCCATGGGCTCTGGGCCTCCCATCCTTAAGACTTGGCTGAAATCTTCCTTTTAATTAAGAAAATAACGGCCTCGCCCACAGCCCTGTGCCCTGCAGGCTCTTTCTCTTTCCTGTCCCCAACTCCTTCGCAGAGAGGGGCTTCAGGTTGGTGGGTTGGGTCCCTGCGGATGCAGTGGCTCCTGGGCAGTTTCCGGGTGGGTGGGGCTTGGTCCTCTTCCTGCCCAGCGTCCTCTGCAGGCCCCTGGTGTCGGGGACCAGGGACTTCACCAGATGGGAAGAAGGTGGTGGTGACTGGCAGGCCTGGCCCCACATGGCCTGCAGGCAGGTCAGAGGTCAGGGGCTCGCTGGTGGCTCTGGGCATGGGGCCGCCCAGGTCACTGAGGGTTTGGAGTTTACTGTAAACAACTCTTTCATTTTCCCTTCTCCCACAGGCCACCAGCAGGATCGAGGGGTCCTCTGTTCATAAGGTGTGGCTGGGGGATAGTTATCTGCCCCCCGGAGCTGAGCAGGCAGGTGACTTAAGGGTTACTGACACCTGCCCGGGAGGCCTCTCTGGCTTCCCCTCTTGGAAAGCAAGTCCAGGCAAAGGGAAGGCCCTTCGCAAGGACCCGTTTCAGGCCGGTTACCCTCTGAGGGGCGGGGCACAGTGCCACCCGGCCTGCACGGGGGTCCTTTCTCTCCTTCGACAGGGCGTTTGCTGAAATCTTCCGTGCAGGGCATGTGAGCGCTCAGGAGGTCCAAAGAGCAAACATAAGAGAACGACTTACTCGCTGCCAGGCGCTGCGACTCGTGGGCACCGGGGCTGAGCAGGACAGCTGTGATGTGGATGTTCTGGGGACAGTGTGGTTAGTCCGGGGAGGCTCCCTGGCGGAGAAGGGTTTAGGAGGTGTTGGTAGTAGGCGGGAGGGAGGCGTAGCAGCAGGGAACGAAGGCCCGGGGTCGGTTTGCAGAGCTGCCGCTACCCAGTGCTATGACCTGGGGGCTGAGAACGCAGTTCTGGAGGCCAGAAGGCCAAAACCACGGTGTGGGCGGTACTGGCTCCTCCTGGGGACTCTGAGGGGCGCCGTACTGGGCCTCCCTCCTAGCTCTTCGGGGGGCCTCGCCGTGCTTGGCTCTCCTCGGCTGGCGGACGCCTCTCTCCAGTCTCCGTCTTCATGAAGCCCTTTCCGCGTGTGTCTCTGTGTCTTCCTTTTCTGTCCCTTATGAGGACACTTGTCCTTGGACTTAGAGCCCACCCTACATCCAGGATGATCTCATCTCGAGATCCCTAATTACATCTTCACAGACCCTATTTCCAACTAAGGCCACGTTCGGAGGTACAGAGAGCCAGGACGTGGACACGTGGTTTTGGGGTCGCTGTCCAGTCCGTGCAGCGGCTGACCGTTAGGGGAGCAGCGTGTTCTGGGCTCGGGGTGAGGGGAGTCAGCAGACGTCCAGCATCGTGTGATCTGGAGTGACCGTCGGCCTCCACGTCTGTCTAACGAGAGGTGGCGGGGTGCCACGTCCCACCCTCTGAGTGGCAGTGGCTCAGGAGGAGGCGGCTCCTGGGAGTGGACTGAGACCCTTTCTTCTGCACCTGCCCCCCCCAGCACCCCCATTTGGATGGGGGTTGATGGCTCAGTGGCAGTTGTCCCTGCCCTCCCCCAGTGAGTATGTGCACTGGGCCAAGAGCCGGACACTTGTCACCTCCGTGGGAAGAGTCCAGCCACCCCACACATCTGCTGCCGTGGAGGGGCCTGATCCAGCCTGGCCCCAACCCCTACCCCATGGGCAGGGCTTCACTGCCCTTAGAGGCCGACACCATCACCTGGACTCCTCAGTGGCCACCCTTAACCTCTCCTCCTGTCTGGGCTCCTGCCCTTCCCCGTGGCTCTGGGCCGCTCGCTGGGCTGGGATGTGGACAGCCCGGGCTGTGCTTGGAGGCCAGGAGGCCACACCCTACTCACCTAGGTTTCCGGGGGTCTTCTCAAGTTCTAGGTGGGCTTTGTGCAGGTTCCCAAGGGCTTTGGCGCCCCAGGTGAGGCCCCAGTAAAGTCTGAGAGCAGGAAGGCCCTGGAGAAGTCCTCGCTCAGCCCCAGCCAGGGGCTGTTAGAACAGCAGGATAACCCCTCTTCTGGGGGTACTGCTGCTCCCTGGCAGCCCTTCTGGAATCTTCTGTGTCCAGCTGTGGTCCTCCCACACAACAGACCCACCTCCCCCTCTGAGTTTTGTGCTTCCTCTTCTCTGCCAAACTCCTCGTGTCCTTGAGGATGGGGACCGAGTCCCCCCGACTCTCAGGTTCGACAGAACCCAGATTGGTTCATGCAGGGCTCTGTGGTCACCGTGGTCTGTCCTCACCTCCAGCCCCGCTTGGCGAGCTCTGGGTCGCACCATGGAGAGCTGACCCCCGAGCCCCTCCCCAGCCCTGGAAGCAGCTGGCTCTTGGGTGCTGCTGGGACCGGAGCCTGAACTCTGCTCCTGGGGGTCACCGCATCCTGTAATTAGGCCCCGGCTCATATTGGCCAGGGCAGAGCCCGTCTGCTGCCCGCCTGCGGGCCACAGCACAGAGCCCGTGATTAATGAAGGCTCCACCTGGGCCAAGTGGCCCCTGGTGTTAGGCTTTTTTTTTTTTTTTTGCATTTTTTAAGTGCTTTTAACATTTTCCCCAATAGACAGTGGGGTCGGGGAGAGGAGAGGTGTTTTCTCTGCCGGCAGATCAGGGATGGCCTCCACCTGTGTGCAGGGCTGGGGCTGGGGACAGGGAAGGGAGGAATAGCTCGACTAGGAAGCTGGACCCTCAGGCTCATGCCCTGGCAGCTGTGTCTGGCGAGGTAGAGCAGACACTGACTGACACCTTCTTCAGGGTCTCCCATCCCGGGCCTGGTTACCACCCAGCTAACCGTCATGCGGGAAGGAACCAGGAGGGCACAGGTGCCCTGCTGCAGGCCAGGAGGGTGCAGTCGTTCTAAGGCGGGGGCACTCGAGTGATCCAGGAAGATGGTCCGCGGAGCAGCATTCACGGAACCTCGGGATCTGGGAAAAGGAGTGTTTGGGGGAGCGGCTGTGGAACATTCTGGGCTGGTTGGAGGGTGGGGGCAGAGAGGAAGAGCAAGAGATGGGTTGAGAAGGGGGCTGGGGACCCGTTTCTTGGGCGAGGGGCTGTCACACCTGGAGCCAGCAGCTCATTTCTCTCTACCTGAAACGAGGGCAGGGAGCCGAGGGACGGCCCTGTGGGTGTCTGGGGCCGCCGAAAGGGGGTGGGTGGATGAAAGCTCAGAGAGCCTCAACCTTTGGGACTCTGTCACCTTTGAGGCCCTCAGAGCTGCCTCTTGTGGTTTTCGGTTTTTGAAGTTGGTCACCTCCCAGGGGCTCTCCTGCCTTCATGGGCTGCTGCTTGTCAGGGAACCTTTGACCCCAGGAGACCTGAAAGGTTATCTGATCCCTCCCCTCCCCTTAGGCAGGCCGCACCTAGGCCCTCCTTCCCAATCCGCGCAGCCTTTGGGGATAACTGGTCTCATCAAGCCATGCTGGTGGCCCCACCTGAGCTGTGTCTGCCCCGCATCTCGTCCCTACTCAAGCCCATTTCCCCTTGTTCGGTGCCTAGTGGCGCTAGCCAACAGCTGACTTCACAGTGGGGAGAACAAGACCAGTGCATCCCACCCGATGGTGCCACATGCACTCATGTTCCCATAACTCTAATTTAGTAAAGAAAAAAAGGAAGCCCAGCCTCTTAGAGTGACTTTTAAAGTCTGCCTGGAATGTCCCTGCAGCTGCCAGAACCCGGCTCGAGGCAGGTGGCTGGAGCCAGCATAGAGAGGGCCTTCTTCCCGGGACAGTGTCCCGCAGGCTGGGCGGGCTTTCAAAGAAGAGGACCCAAGGCCCCACGCACGGTGGCTTCCTCGGGAGCGTTCACCGTGGGCCTGGCTCTGCTCTGCGTAAAGCGGGATTTCTCGAAGCAGAAGCTGCTACGTGGCCTTCCAGTGGTGCCTGTCTTGGCTGCAAGGCGGCTCTCTGACCCTGAATGTGTTATCCTCTTGACCCCTCTCTGGTGGGACATAATACCTGCCCCAGGTATTATATAACTTGACCATATAACTTGCAGGCCCAGCGGGAACACGCAGGAGTGAAAGGGACACCTTGCATGATTATGGCGGGACAACGGGGACGAGCCGGGACCATCCCGGGAGGGTGGACGTACGGGTAAACGTGCAGGAAGCTCTGTGACTGGCTGGGGCCACGCAGCAGAAGGGACGTCGGGGCCCAGTACAGCAATGAGGGGCCGGGCTCCTTCCTGCCAGGCTGGCCCAACTGCAGGGCACCTGTGTCCCCTTCTCCGAATAGGCGAATTGGTGGCTGGAAATGGCTTCGGATTGACAGACACTTGGGAAGTTGGAGGGGACGGCCACAGCGGCTGCAGCAGACTCAGGACCTGCTCCCCTGTGTTTCCCGTGTTCCGTTGGCGTGTTCCTTTCCTGCAGCTGCCGCAAAGTGCCACAACACGGGGCCTCACGGCTGTGGGATGTGTTCTCTCGCCGTCCCGGAGCCCCGAGAGACAGTCTGTCCCTTGCCTCTTCCAAGGTCGGGTCTCTGTCTCCGTCCCCGTCCCCACCTGGTCTGCTCCCCGGGTCCCGAGTCTTTCTCCTTGTCTGTCTTTTGTAAGGACGCGCAGCGTTGGATTTGGGCCCACCCTAAATCCAGGGTGACCTCATCTCAGTAGAGCCCTTTTCCATATAAGATCACGATCACAGCTTCCAGGAGTTAGGACTTGGACGTGTCATTTTGGGGGACACTCTTCAGCCCGCTACGTTTGGCAGACCCTGAGTTCCACCCCCGTCCGTGGAAAAAGCGTCTTCCGTGAAACCGGTCCCTGGTGCCAAAAAGGTTGGGGACCGCTGTCATAGCAGATTCCGGAAGCCTCTTTTCCTTTCTGGAGGGATGAGGGTGTGTAGCCACGCTGCTTGGGAGGTTGTGAGAGAGCTTTACCCAGGGAGAGACTAACTTCATGAAGTTGGGGAATGAGAGAAGTCCCGGAATTCGAGGGCCAGCTGTTGATGGCAGCTGCCACTGCGCTGCCTGCCCCTGTGTGTCCTGCCTTGGGGACCGGGAGTTACAGTGCTGGGGGCTGCCATGCCCCTTAGGCTGGGCGGAGGGTCCCCTTGCAGCATGTGAAGGGAGGGGCTTGTTTATTTCTCTTGGCCTCAACCGGGAATCCCACCCTGGGCACGGGGCGGGGCGGGCACGGGGCAGACCTGCTCCTTCTCACGTCCTCGCTCCAGAGTGGGCCGGGCCTCCAGGGAGGGGCGTGCCCATGACGTCCAGGCCCAGGGGCACCAGAGGCAGAGAGAGAGAAACCTCCTTCTAACACTGGAACCAGACAGTCATCAGAATAAATCAGACGGGGCAGGGGTGGCCACACAGCCTTCCCTGACTGCCAGGGACGCCCTGGTGAATTCGAGGTTCTCGGGGACACCTCTACCCGGGGCTCGGTGGGGAGGGTGCAGCCTTTCCTCCCTGTCCGGGAGGCTCAGGGCAGCCCCTTGGTGAGACAGCGCTGGGCCTGGAGGTGCAGGCCTTGGCCCTACAGGTGGTCAGACAGGTGGGAGCAGGGGCTCTGTGGGCAATGTCCGCAAGTCTTGGTCCTTGGTCACTGGGCCATGTGCAGATAAGCCCAGGGTGACTGGCAGCCCTCGGCCACCACGTGGGCCTCACCATCCGAGCGGGCGCCCTCGGCAGGATGGACCTGCACCGGCAACGGTTCTCTGGCTGCTCTGGCTGCTGTGGCCCAGCCAGGCCTGGCCGTGGGAGGGGCAGAGAGGAGGAGGGGGCTGAGGAGAGGGTTTTGAGCAGCCTCGTTCTCTCCTTCCCAAGCCCGGGGGAGGTTTGCAATGTCTGGCTGTGGCTCTCTAAGGTGGGAGAGCACCCTCCACCTTTATCTGGACTTTGCTGATGAACGTGGTTCTGATTCTCTGCTGGGAACCAGAGTGACCTCAGCTGACAGTGCTGCTTCCTGACCTCCCTTTGCAGCTCCACGTGGCCCCACTGCGCCTATTTTTAAGTCCTTCCTTTTGGGCTGTTTTGCTTCCTGAGAACACTCCCCTCCCCATCCGTTGTCCACATCCTCCTCCCTGTCCTGGGCAGGCCCCCACCTGCCCCAGTAGCCATCAGAAGCAGATCCTGAGACAGGGATGCAGGAGGGGACTCTGGGGATCCTCGAATGATGGAATGAGACCAGGAGGGATGACGGCCAATAAAAGGTGCATCCTCAAGCACATTGTGACCCTGGGCACCTGGTGCTCAGCCCCCCTGGGCAGCACTGGGAGCCACAGACCTTGGCCCCAGGGTCATCCCACCACCTGGGCTGGGCGGAGGGAGCTGGGTGCTCACACTCCAGTCCTTGGCACAGGGCTGCAGTATTAACGCCTTCCTGCCTTCCTGGGTGTGGGTGTCAGGTGGCCACCAGGAAAGGCCCTGGGCAGGGAGGCAGATACAGGCCCTGTGATGTCAGCAGGTGTGATTGATGGCGGGAAGGCCAGGGCAGCCTCAGCCCTGCAAGGTCACCTGCACTTGGTGCACTTAATGCCTGTAGCAGGTGACAGGTGAGGGTGCGGAGGCTCAGAGAAGTTTCCTGCAGTCATATCACTCTCCTGTTGGGTCTCTTGCTCTCGGCCCTGAAATATAGAGCACAGCAGGCCCGCCACGTCTGGCTGGCACTGCAACCGGGGGCCATATTTGAGCTCCTCAAAGGCACAAGGGCTTTTGGTCCCACCTCCCAAGTGCTGGATAAGCAGGAGGGTGAAGGACTCCTCCCAGCCAGACCCCGCTCTGCAAGTGCTGAGGCCCACCCGACTCCCCTGCCCCCCACTGCAGAGAGCAGGGACCTGTGCCAAGGCCAGGTCCCTGCAGGAGAGTGGGAGCAGAGGGGCTGTCCAGCCGAGCCCACTGGGTGCATGTTCACGGGCTCGCTCTGTGGGTCCTGAGGGTTGTACATAGTTACCCCCTGGCTGGGGCTTTCCTGTGGCTTTCCCTGCAGGCCCGGGGTGGGGCCTGGGAGGTGCCTCTCTACTCCCTGGCACCACCTCTCCGGGTTCCATGGCCCCTGACCCTGGCTCTCAGGTGGCCACCATTTCTTTAGTGACAGAACTTGCTTTTCGGTTGCTTGGAAGAGACTCAGTTTGACCAGAGCTAGCATGCCCGGAGCCTGGGCTCAGAATTTGACCCTGCACAGGGCAGTGCCCACGTTGTTCCCTGCTGGGGGAGCTGCACACGCCTTGGTCTCTAGCATTTCTTTGCATGATATCTGTCCTAGGTTGGAGCAGGGCTTTGTAGCTTGCCTGGTATCCCCTCCCCAGACCTCCGTACACACCAGGAAGTGCTCGATCTGGTTTCAGGAGCTGGGAGCAGTTTGCCGGGCAGCCTGCGGTCAGAGCGGGGCCCTTAACAATGGTCCCTTGTGCACACGGCACATTCCTCCCTAAACAGGCCCAGATCCAGGCTGCTCCTGCTTCAACCCCCCATGGTCATGGACAGGAAGATTTGCATGTGGAGGGAGGCCCTGCTCTGTCTCTGTGTAGCCGCTGAGACCGTAGGTGCCTGAGGACAGGAGAGGCCCAGAGACGCTCTCCTGGGAGTGGAGAGGGGCCGGCATGCACTTTCCAGCTTGTTTGAGCAAGGTGCATTTTTACAACAGTGTCAGTTGTTTTATTCCCTGAAAACATGAAGTGACCCACATTTAGCACAGGTGTCCCGAAACAAGGTGGGAAATTTCTTGGAATGCAGCACCCACTGTCATTCCATGCAGAGCGTGTGTGTGCGTGCAAACTGCACATGTGTGTATGAAATGAAATTAGGATCCTTGTATGCATCTTGTAGCTTGCTATTTTTACTTAATATTTTCAGCATTTCTCATCTGCAAAAATGTGATTTTGATGGCGACGCAGGCCTTTGGCATATGGGTTTAGAAAATCTACGTAAACCTGGATGGTGTCCAGTGTTTGTGATTTTGATGCTGATGCAAACATCCCGGTACGTAAATTTTTCCGTTCTTGTAATGCCCCCATCGGGGTGGTGGCGGGATCCTCACGTTGGGAAGGGAGGGGTGGCTGTGCGTGTGAGTGCGGGACCTGGGGCGTATTTTTAGGACGCTGATGGGGGAGATGCCGGAGGACCCTGTCCTGTCTGCCTCGTGACAAGTGTCTCCTGATGTTTCCCGGCTGGGTGCTACTCATGACGCCCTCCCTGGGGAGGCGTTTGCACAGGGGGCGTCCTTTGCAGAGCCTGCCTTGGAATAGGATCGTGTTCATTGCCAAATATTCCGGCATACATCGGGAGTGATGTTATTCCCCTGAGGACTGCTCCAACCATCTGGGTTTTCTGTGTGACTCCAGAAAAGGGAAAAGGAGGCAGCTCTGGCTCCTCTACGCTCCTGTGAGCAGCTCTGGACGGGGGTGGGGCGGAGGGTGGTGACAGCACCAGCGGGAGTGGCCCTTGGCCACCCTGCAGCCCGGAGGCTTCATCTGTCTGGTGGTCCTGTGCAAGTGTCCTGGGGCTGCTGGCACAGATTGCTGGAAACGGGGTAGCCTAACAACATGCACTCGTTCTCCCGCAGTTCTGAGGCCAGAAGTCTGGGATCAGGTGTGGGCAGGGGCGTGCTCCCTCGGAAGGCTCCAGAGGAAGGTCCCTCCTTCCCCCTGCCACCTTCTGGTGGACGCAGGTGTTCCTGAGCTCAGGGCAGCATCAGTCTCTGCCTCTGTTGTCACCTGGCCACTTCCTCCATGTCTCAAATCTCCCTGTGCCTTTTTCTTATGAGGATGTGTGTCAGTGGGTTTAGAGCCATCCTAAATCCAGGGTGGTCTCATCTCGGCATCCTTAACTTGATTCCATCTGCAAAGACCCTTCTTCCAAGCGGGGTCATATTCACAGGTTCTCAGCATTAGGACTTGGACACATCTTTTTGGGGGCCACCATTCGACCCATCACCGAACCTCAGAGGGAAGTGACACTTCTCGGGCTGAAATGGGGTGAAGATCCGGGGCTTCCCTGCTGTGGAGGCTCATTCAGTGAGCCCCTCGGGGCTCCGTGCTCAGGTTACGGAGCTGAGATCCAGCCTTTTGTGAGTTTTCTAGCAGCACCTGAGGCGCGGTGCAGGGGTGGGGTGATGGAGTAGGGGACGTCTGGCTCTGTTCCCAGGGAGCCCAGATACACCCCTTACAGCTAACCTCAGCGGTCACGACGTGGCCAGTGTGGCATGGGTGGGGCTGGCGTGGACTGCGTGGGGCCAGGGAGGTTCTGGGAGGAGGCCGTGGGGGGCCTCGATTCACAGGAGGAGGAGGAGGAGGAGGAGGCAGCGGTGGCAGCCTGCTTGTTTGGGGGAAACGGTATAGGCCAGGGTGGGCACCTCTTCGTTTGGGTGTCACCTTCTTGACACTGCACCGGGAACGTGGTTTCCTTGGGAAGACGGACGTCTCCAGAGCGGAGCAGCTTCCTTCCTCGCTGATCTCTTAGTTCCCCGTGCAGATCGCACGCCGTGACGCAGGACTCGAGTTTACTGGGTTCACTGAGCACTCGCCGTCCTGATGGGGGGCGGCTCCTTCAGCGGGAACAGCCCCCGCTCTCTTGGAGCTTTGCAGACTCCTAGACAGGTGACAGAGCTGGCAGCAAGCACAGAGGTCAGCTGCGGCGTGGGGGTGACGCCATAAGAAGACACAAAGCACCGAAAGGCGGGGGAGGCTGCAAGCTGCAGGGTGGGAGGTCACTGGCGGGGCCGGGCCTGCCTGCGCTGTGGCTGCCCAGGGTGGCGAGGGGGGCGAGCCACACAGACACCTGGAGGAAGGAGTGTTTCGGGAGAGGGGCCGGTTTCGGTTCCGGAATGATCTTCGTGTATGTGTGGGTCTGGCTGGGATGCACCGCCGCATCGGGGCTGTAGACTCACCGTGAGCTGGAACCAGGGAGAGCTTTGCTTTGCTGCCGGGTCTTAACTCATTTCGTGCCGCATAGAAATCTCTAAGACATACGCCAGGGACCGCACGTTTTTGGGCAAACTGCACGTTATTTAAATCATCATAACTACGGTGAAAAACGAGAAAACTCGTGAGCGGTCCTTAAGGTGTTAAGCTGTGAGTCGGCAACTGGGGCGGGGGGCTCCGAATGGGCTCCCCAAGAGGGGCTCTCTGGGACCCCTAGGGGAGGGGTCTTCTTATTCTCTCGGGGCGAACCTGGGAAAAGGTCATCACCTGCCTACTTTCTGTTCTCCCACTCGGCCGCGAGGAACTGATGCCGAGAGGGACACCTGGAAGCCGGCCCCTCCTCTAGAGAGCGCACAGGACAGAGGCGCGTCATCTGGACACAGGTTGGACAGTGCGTTCAAGGCAGGGGGTGGACCAGGTGACCTCGGTGGCCCTGGGAATCACTTGAGGACACGTTCATGTCCAGGCCCTGAGCTTTGGACTTTCTGGCCAGTGTAAGTGGGCAGTTAGCCCTTCCTCAGGGCTCCTTTTAGAACCAGAACAGGCCTTTGCACACAGGGTCTGTCTCAGTGACAGCCCCCAGCGAGGGGTGCAGCTGCCCCAGGTCGGGAGCCCAGACTCCCCGGCGCAAGGTCCTGCTGCCCTGTGGCCATTACCACACCCGGAGGTCTCCGGCTGGGCCCACAGGCCATGCAGCCTCGGATGAGATGTCGTTTGGTCGTACAGTGTTTGTTTTTCTTTGTGCCAGCGTTGAAAAAGCAGGAGACAGCACGTAAAAATACAGATTTCTAGACTGTCTTGGGGAGTCAGAAGCTCTGGCCACCCTGGGCGAATGTTCCTACAGGGCTGCGAGGGAGCCGGGCAACAGGTACCTCCCTGAGACCCGGAGACGTGGCGTGTGATGACTCTCGAGGTCCCTGGCTCCACACAGCTCCCTACCGGGGAGCATTGACAGTCCCTGCCTGACCTCTGGGAACAGTTGAGTCCAGCGATCCAGGATTTTGTCCTTTTGTGTCCACCAAGAAGGAGGGGTGCTCAGAGAGGGGTCCCTGCAGGAACGCCACGCCTGGGAAGCTGGTGGTGGAGGGGCCAGGGATCAGGAGCTGGGCTTCCTCCGCCTCTCCCCTCCCCACACTTAAGGGCACAGAGGCCCCCGGCCGCCCACCCACCCACCCAGCCACTCACCACCCTCTGATCTTCTAAAGGAAGGACCGTCGGCTCCCAAGAGGTGGGAGCTGTGTTTGCATTTGGAGGAAAGGAGACCAGAGTGGGCGGTGCAGAGCACAGTCCTGGACAGCTGTTGTGGGGGCTGGACGCCAGCTGTCCCTCCTCCCTGTGGGCAGGGGAGGAAGTGGTGGTGTCCCATGGGATCCCGGGCTCTGGGGACTGGTGAGGCGGGGAGGGGCTGGGGGAGGCCCGGGGAAGGGCTGGTGAATGTTGCTGCCACGTGGGCCCCTTCCCGCCTGGTCCCTGTAACCCGGAGCAGCTGGCTCGCATTTGGAGTGTTGTTGCAGGGACTGTGGGGGTGGCAGCCTCCCGGGCACCGTCCCCACTGCCTCCGGGGCAGTAAACCCCGCTGGGCCGCAGGGTGGGAGTCGGGTGGTCATGTCCTCGTACAAGCCGGTGGTGTTGCATGGGGAAAATGCAGGGGGGCAGGAGGACTGAGAAAGTGAGTGCGTGTAGACTCCGCCCGGGAGCTGGACCACCAAGTGGCTGGAACTGTGGGCTCTGGCATCAGACCGATGGATAGTCTGGCCCTGCCTCTGACTCTCTGTGCCATCGGGCCTGTCACTCAGGTGTCCCCTGCCTCCGTCCTTGGTTTCCCCTTCTGCACCAGGGGATAGCAGCAGAGTTATGGCAGAGTAAATGTGACAGGGTAAGCCCAGCGCCTGCCAGTGGTGAAGACTCCAGTGTCAGCTGCTGGTGTCGAGATTCATGTGATGTTGTTCCCATCCCGGTTCTGATTGGCTGTGGGGTTTGGTCATTGTCACTGGGGATGTGTCCCCTGCTGCTGCTGCCGGTGGTGTTTGTCTGGGTGTGTGCCTTGGGTAGGGGTGAGGAGGAGTAAAGAAAGTCACGACAAGAAGGAGATTGAGGCCCCTCATGGACCAGGACCTTCTATATGGACATAGCTGGGGGTGGCTGCGTGGTTTTCTCGGGGCCCTGGCAAGACGGAAAGGACCGTGCCCGCCACGCTCCAGCCTCTCCCTCCCCAGAACTCATGGCTCTTGGTGCCTCTGCACGTCACCTAGAATGGGGCTGTCCCTCTTTCTTGTTGAGAGGTGAAGGACAAGAAGTCCCCCGGGGCCCCGTGCCAGCGTCCCGGCCGGCCACCTTCCCCTGCTGTCGTTAGCAGGACACACGCCGCGTGTTCAGCTGCCGTCCACTCACCACCCACGTCCTCCTTTCTTTATTTTTCAGCCTTGAAAAGATCTTTTGAGGTCGAGGAGGTTGAGACACCCAACTCCACCCCACCCCGGAGGGTCCAGACGCCGTTGCTGCGGACCACTGTGGCCAGCTCCACCCAGAAGTTCCAGGACCTGGGCGTGAAGAACCCGGAGCCGGCCGCCCGCCATGTAGACTCCCTAAGCCAGCGCTCCCCCAAGGCTGGGCTGCGGAGGGTGGAGCTCCCGGGGCCCAAGGCGGCCGAGCCTGTGTCGCGGCGCACGGAGCTGTCCATCGACATCTCGTCCAAGCAGGTGGAGGGGGCCGGGGCCACCGGGCCGTCCCGTTTCGGCCTCAAGAGGGCCGAAGTGCTGGGCCACAAGACACCGGAGCCCGCCCCTCGCCGGTCGGAGATCACCATCGCCAAGCCCCAGGAGCCAGCTCACCGCAGGATGGAGCCCCCCACCTCCAAGATCCCCGAGGTGCCCGCCCCCGCCGCCGACGCCGTCCCCAAGAGGGTGGAGATGCAGGTGCCCAAGCCAGCCGAGGCGCCCGCCGCCCCCAGCCCGCCCCAGCCCCTGGAGAATTCCGAGCCCACCCCCTTGTCTCAGCTGCAGAGCAGGCTGGAGCTCAGGGCCCAGCCCCCCACGGCGGAGGCCCCACCCCGGAGCCAGGAGGGTGAGTTGCTGAGCAGCAGTCATCTTGGGGAGTGGGGAGGGGGTGTTGCTTTACTGCGGAGTCTCGGGAAGAAGCTGGGTGTGGGTGGGGGACACGTCCACTGAGACCAAGAAAGACCGGAGTATGTGGGTTGGGGTCCGAAGACTCAGGGGAGGTGGCCGTGGCTCTCTCTGTCCACTGGGGACACTCTAAGTTGCCACAAATGGGACTTGAGTGACGCTTTGGAAAGAATCTGGCTTGCGAGGAGCCCCTTTATTGGTCCTTGTAGGCCGTGGTGGCACCACACAGCGAGGGCCTGTGGGGTTGGGCGGGCGAGGAGCCGCGCAGGCACCGGGTGGGCTTGTGCGGGGGACACGGGACGGGGTGCGGCGGAGACCCTCGGACGGGCTCACACATGCTGGTGGCTCCTGCTCGGGGCGAATCACAGGCTGCCTGGAAGTGCCCGGCAGAGGCCTAGGGCCTGGGGACAGGGAAGAGGGGACTTGTGCCCTCGTGAGTCAGAGGGTCCTTCTCCTCACGCTGCCCCTCTGAGCCTGGTCTTCCTCCTCCTCTTCTTCCTCCTTACCTGGGAGGACATGAAGAACCTCTTAGCCTCTGCAAGCTGAGATTCTCAGGGCCGTTGGGAAGGGGTGTCTGGACCGGGGGGCCCCACGATACCCACACACAGCTTCATTTGGGGGTGCTCTTCTGGTGAGGGGAGGGACGTGAGGGTCTCTGGCTGTGTCCTTGGAGGGCTCACGCCGGAGTTGCGCTCACACGGGGGGCTTGCAGGAAGTCAGTGCCAGTCCTTGTGGGACACAGGGCCTGCTCGGGAACCCTGGGGCCGTGGGACACTGTTTGTGGCCTTTCTCAGAAGTGACCGCCCAGCCCCGCAGGGATCCCGGCTCCACAGGGCCTCGGTTAAGGCACCAGCTGGGTTATGAGCCCCTCGAAAGCTGGGTCCAGTTCTGGGCGCAGGACTTGGAACTCGGGGTACACATTCAGTAAGTGTTCTTTGGGTTGGACAAACAGAACATTCTTGGCTTTTGATTTACCTTTTAAATTGTTATGTCTAATTTTGGTGAAATGCACATACCGTAAAATGGAAAAATACAATATTTGTCCATTTTGTGTCTGACATTTCGCTCAGCATGGTGTCTCCAAGGTTCGTCTGTGCCGTGCCCCGGGTCCCAGCTTCCTTCCTTTCTAAGGCTGGCGTCCCTCTGTGTGTGCCCCGAGTCACGCTCATCCGCGGATCCGTTGGTGGACGCTGGGGTTTCAAGTGTTTCCAATTCTTTTGGGTTTTCCTTTTGAGCGGGAGCTCTCCGGTGCTCCGTGGACCTGGGGCCTGGGCGGGGCCGCGCAGGGCCGAGCCACACCACACTCCTATCGCTGGCACCTGCACCTGGAAACCGCATTTGACGCCGCAGGTCTGGGGCCCGGGACTCTGTTTCCTGCAGCGCCCGGCGTCAGACCACACTCCTCAGAGCCATGGTGGAGGCTTACGGGTCCCCCCAGCCCTGGGTGTGAGTCTGTCCGCCTCCCGTCTCTCCACACTGGACCCCGCCGGACCACCCACCCAGATGCTGCGATGTCGGCTGCAGGTGGCATGGTGTCGGGGCAAAGGCACAGGCAGTTTGCAGAGTGGCCCAGGGTCTGCTTCCTCTCTCCTCCGTCTCCTGTTGGTCCAGGACTTGTTCGACGTGCCGGATACCCCTCCCCCGGGGGTGACGTGTTGACACTCAGCTGAGTCACACAGGATGTGGCTGGGGAGATGGCTGTCACTAGCCCCGTCCAGATCTTGGTGATAGCCGGTGCTGGATGCTTGAGGAGATGGTCCTGGCCCCAGGGGACGGGTCAGGGGGATGTCCATGTGGGTGCACAAGAACGTCTTGCCCCCATGGCAGATGCTGCTCAGTCCCTGCTCTGTGCCGGGAGGCGGGCCCTGGGGACGAGTCCTGTGGGGCCGCCCTCCAGAGCTCGCTGAGCGTGGGCGGGACAGACGGGGGCCCAGCCGCTGGGGAGCGACACAGGGAGGGCGGAGGGAGCTGCTGGCCTGTCTGCTCACTTGCGAAGGGGGCAGATTTCACCAGGTCTGGAAGGGGAGAGAAAGGAGCCCCAAGTGGAGGCCGCAACGTCCAGAGCCCTCGGGAGCCTGGCGCTCTGAGGCCGTTGGGATTTTTCTGTGGGACACAATGGAAATGTCGGAGCCGGATGTCCCAGACCCTGCTGCCCTCAGACAGGCGGGGACCAGCTCTGCGTGGAGAGGGCCACAGGGCAAGAGTCCTGGGGGCCTGCACGTGGCCGGGTGGGGAAGGCGGGGGCACCTGAGGGCAGGGGCTTCCGGATAGAGGACCAGGCCCGAGCTCCCGCCTGCCCTCCTCCTCTGAGGCTGCACTCGCTTCACCCTGCCCCCGTCTCAGCCCGTCCAGTCCCCCGGCACAGATCTGCTTCTCGAGGGCTCACTCCTGCCCATCCCTCCTGCAGACCTGGCCTGGCTGTCCCCTTCCGCCCTGCTGTGGGGCTGAGTTGGGAGCTCCCTGAGCCCCCACATGCACTGCTCTCATGGCTCTCTGCGGCCTCCCTGCCCCTTGGGCCCAAGGCCCAGCTGGCATTGCAGGGGGAAGGGATTGGGGCCCGAGGGAGCTCCGTGCCCTCTGAGCAGATGCCCAGCCTGTTGGCTTCTATCCCCAGGAAAGGTCCGGGCTGTGGCTTGTCTCCACCCCAGGGCTGCGGGGCGCATGGGTGCCTTGGGCGGGGTGGGGCTGCGGGACCCAGGACTGCGCCTGCAGGGCGGCTGGCTCAGCCTCCCCTGGGGAGTTGCCCCCCACCCCCCCGGGCTGCACAGTGGCACCAGCCAAGTTTCCCCGAGGCTGCCTTATAAGGCGGGCATGCCCGCTCCCTGCCACGCCTGGGCCCTGCCTTTTCAGGGTGCTCCTTGGCGGCCACACGTAGGCCCCGTGAAGCCTGGCTGAGTTCTGAGTGTGTTCCGGCTCCACCCCCTGAGCCAACAGGTTCTGAACCGCCACTTCACCCCTCCCAGCCTCAGTTTCCTGATCTGTCAAATGGAGGAGGGGTGGGGCCTGCGGCCTGAGACAGGCACCACACAGGAGGCCACTGGGGTGCCAGGGGCCGCTTGTGACCGTGATGTGAGATCAGGTGGGGGTGGACTCTGAGAGTTCCCCACTGGAGTTTCCCTCTGACTAAGGAGGTCTAGAAACACTGTCGGCTGTGGGTGGAGCGCCGAGGCAGGTGGAGATCAGGCCTCCAAGCCGCTGTGGTGGGCGTGAGTCTCTGCACACTTGCTGTGGCTGGGCCCCTTGCGCACCGTGCCTGCGTGCCGGGTCTGCACGAGGCCCCGTGTCCCGGGCAGAATGGGGAGGAGCCTCAGTACCAACGGGGACAGCAGGGGCTGCGAGTGCAGTGTGGGGTCGAGTGGGTAATCAGAGCACAGGGTTCCTGGGGACCGCAGGCAGGGACGGGGAGGATGGGCAGAGGCTTTGGGGATGGCGAGGGCTGAGCTGAGTCAGAGGGTGAGGAGTGTCAGACACTGAATCTCGAGAATGTGCTGGGCCGGACTAAAGAGGACATGGTGGGGCCCGGAGTTCCTGGTGGGGCGCAGGGGGTGTGAGGTGGGGAGAAGTGACCACCACGTGATTTAGGGAGCAAGGGCCCGGGCTTGCTCACAAGGGCTCCATAGATAGCCCCCCATCCCCGCCCTGTGTTTACAGGACACCTCACATTCCGTAGCGGCCCCTCTGGGCCTGTCCCTGGCTGTGAAGCCCCCGAAGGAGGGGTCTGAGGTCCATCCCAGCAGGGGCATAAGGCAGGGGCTTGCTAAACGTTGACGGCCTCACTCGTGTCTGATGAAGAAGCATCTCTTGACGCCTTGAGCCCGTAACCTGCAGAATTTCTCCAGACAGTAGGTTCCTGCTGGGCTGTCTCCCATGAAGACCCCACTGTTCCCAGTTCCTCCCTCTGTCCTCACCCGCCCCACAGGGCACCCACGTCCCCTCTTACTTTGGGGTCGGGTCTCTTTCTCTTCCCCTCTTTAAGAACAAGCACACTCCTCCTCTGAGTTGTCCCTGGAGCTGCATGCCCCTATGCACTGGGGGGGACAGGAGGGCGGGTGGGAGAGGACTGGCCAGGCCAGGTGTGTCTCCTTCAAGGTGAGGCAGGGTTAGGGGCAGCGAGGACAGAGTCTGGCTCCAGGGTCCGGGAGAAAGGCGCCTCCCCTCGCCGCCCGCCCAGCTGTCCGTCACGCCAGACAGTGGTAAGAGGGGCGGAGGCCATCCAGGGAATGCGCGGGGCAGCTGGGGAGTACCTTAAATAGAGCGGGCAGCTGCGGAGCGGGGTTGGGGGGGACTGGAGGTGGGGTCCCCGCCCTGCCCCCTGCAGCTTTGTGGCCCTGACCACCCGGCCTGGCCCCAGGATGGAGCCTGGCCCCACACACGGCACTGGGCGAGGCCTGCTCCGGGCACTTGTCCCGGGAAGCCGGAACAGCTGCCGGGGGAGAGAGGAGCCGTGTCTGCACCCGCAGCCGCCCAGGCCCAGGACAGCTGCCGGGAACGAGGGTCTGCACAATGGCGTGGCTGTCCAGGGGCCGTGCCCGGCAAGACAGCTGTGCTCTGCATGGCGTGGACAGAGGGCACATTCAGCCCTGGAGGAGGGAGGGCGCTCAGACTTCCCACCCGGGGTCCTGAAGTGTGGGCAGCCGCTGACCAGACCCGGGATTCCAGCAGGCGGGCGCGGGAGGATGCCACTTGGTCCACACTGGCCCGAAGTGTCACCTGCCTGTCTGAGAGTGGCAGGGGAGGCACTTCTCTGGGCTGGACTCCACTTCCTCCAAGGGCTTTCTGTGGGTGTGATAGGCGACCCCCACCCAGTGCAGGGGACTCCCGGGGCTCCAGGTTTTAGCTGCGAGAGCAGCCCTTGCCCGGGACTGAGCTGCTTCCAGCTCTCTCCAGGCACGGAACATGGGTGGGGGGGGAAGTGGGGGTGGCTGGCAGGGTGGCTCACACCTGTAACCCCAGCACTTTGGGAGGCTGAGGTGGGAGGATCGCTTGAGGCCAGGAGTGAGACCAGCCTGGGCAACATAGCAAGACTCCAGCTCTACCAAAAAAAGAGAGAGAGAGAGAGAGAGAGAGAGAGAGAGAGAAATTAGCCAGTTGTGGTGGTGGCACCTGTAGTCCCAGCTACTTGGGAGGCTGAGGCAGGAGGCGCTGAGGCCGGGAGTTTGAGGTTGCCGCCACAATGATAGCGCTGTACTCTAGCCCGGGCCACAGAGCAAGACCCTGCCAAAAAAAAAAGTGGAGGTGCTCTAATTAAGGTGAGGGGAGGCATGGAGCTCCCACCCTTGGCCCTCCCTCCTGCTGCTACTGGGTGCTACCTCTGTGGGGCCCCAGGACTCCGAGAACGCGATGTGGGGATCCCCGATCCCGTCCGGCACAGCTCAGAGAGGGGAAGTGACTTGTCCACAGCCATGGCCACGTTTACCGCTCCCGGGTCAAACTGGGTTCCACTCCGTGGCCTCTGGTGGAAAACTCCCCTCCAGCTTGCCCCAGCCTGAAACTTGGAACCAGAAACGTCTCTGGAGATCACCGATTCGATCTCCTTCCATCCAGAATGACCCACAGCGGTTACAGTTTGGAGCACAGCATGTTAGCATGGAGCAGCCTCAGAGGCCGTGCCCACATGTATGTGTGTGTGTGGGGGGGTGCAGGGCAAGTGGCCGAGGATCGTGGCTTTGCCCTTGGAATGCCAGGGCTCCCGTTTCTGCCCTGTCCCTGGCCTGGTGACATCTCTTCTCTGTCCATTTTCTCATTGCCGGGGTGACCGTCATTCCTCCTGCACAGCGTCACTAGAATGAAAGTGATGATTCGTGAAGGGGGTGCTCTGGCACCTGGAGACTTTCGTTACACAAGCACATAAACCAAAACTAAGCACAGCCCTTACTGAACGCACAGGCAGGCCCCGTGCAAGGTCCCGAGCAGCACCTTGTGTCGTTTCTGGTCCCCAGGTCTGAGGCCTTGTCGCGCATGCTGCTTCTCCTGCCGGCAAGCGTGTGTTCATTAGATGTCCTGCTCCATGTCTCCGGCTCTGCTCTCTTTTCCTTTTCTCATTCTAAAAAATAATGCACGGCCATTGTTAGATGAAAAAAAAAAAAATAAAGATCACATGAAATTTGAAAGGTAAGACCGTTTCTCCCCAGGGGTGGCCCGTGTGGACGGCTGGGTGGAATTTTATATGTGCGGACAGTCAGTCGTTCAGGGCTTGTGTAAAAAGTACGTGTGTAAGTATCACAGAGAGCGCAAAGAAAGTCAGATTTCCGCAACTAGCTTTTTGTTTTTCCCGTCGAGTACCACTTTGCGTTTGGCACTTGTGGATTTATCGCATCCCTGTTAAACAGCCGTGTCGTCGGCCCCTGAGGCCCTGCCAGGGCGTCTAGCGCTCCGCCGTGATCGGGAGGCTGCGGTGCGCGTCTCCACGCTTGCACCCGCGCACCTGTGGCTGCGGGACGGGCCCTTGGCGGTGAGTTTCTGCGTCAAAGGAGGTGTGCATTTAAAATTTGATCCTTGTTCCCAAATTGGCCTCTGCAGCGGTGACACCGCTTTTTAGTCCTGACACGTGGAGGTCATACGTCCCTCACCCCAGCCTGAGGACAAACGCTGTCGCATCGATGTTTTATTTTGCGTGTCTTCCTCCAGTGAGGGGGATTGTCTTTTCATGTGTTTGTAGACTAGGGCCCCATGTTCCCTTTTCAGTTGGGTTTTTAATCCATTTCTTGTTGAAAATTAAAAACATACTTTTATTTTTTTAGAGATAGGATCTCACTTTATTGCCCAGGCTGGAGTGCAGTGGCGTCATCATAGCTCCCTGCAGCCTTGAACTCCTGGGCTTAAGTGATCCTCCTGCCTCAGCCTCCTGAGCAGCTGGGATTACAGGGGCATGCTACCACATCCAGCTAATTTTATTTTATTTTATTCATTTTTTAAAGAGATTTGATCTCACTGTATTGCCCAGACTGGTCTGAAACTCCTGGCCTCAAGTGATCCCTCTGCCGCAGCCTCCTGAGCAGCTGGGACTACAGGAGTGAGCTGCCATGCCCAACTCTGAATTTGTTTTTTTTTTTTTTTTAAAGAGTTCTTTGTACACCTTTATCATAGCTGGTACAAGTATTTTGGTTTTTTTGTTTTTTCTCCCAGTTGTTGACTTTTGACTTTATGGTGTGTTCTTCCAAACAGGATGTTTCAATAGTTATGTTGTCAAGTTTCTTCTATTTCTTTTAGCTCTTGGAATTCATGCCCTGCTTAGAGGTCTCTTGAGTTCCAAAATTATAGAAAAGAATCTCGCCCATGTTTTCTTCTAGCGCTTCTGTGGTCTCATTTTTATGTGTTGAAATCGTTAATCCATCGGAATTTATTTTAAAACCTGGAGGTCGGTCGGGATGTCTGGCTTTTGCATGGATGCACATGCGCCAGGGAGCTTGGCCTGGAGCGTGTGCGGTGTGTGCGAGTGTGCTATTTTTATCACTTTCGGTGTCAGTATTGTGCTGGCTTAGCAAAAACAGTTTGGACGGTTTCTCTCTTCCTCTATGCTCTGGAACGTTTTAAGGGGCGACACAATCATCTTTTTGTTAAAACTTTTAAGGAATTCACTAGTGTAACCATCTGTGCCTGATACTTTTGTAGGAGCCCAATACTTTAAAAACTTAAAAAACAATTTTTGCCATGTGTCTATGGGTTTGGGGTTTTTTTTCCCTTAATGTTCATTATTTTTTTCCCTAGAAAAGCATCTTTTAGCCGGGCGCGGTAGCTCACGCCTGTAATCCTAGCACTCTGGGAGGCCGAGGCGGGTGGATAGCTCGGGGTCAGGAGTTCGAAACCAACCTGACCAAGAGCGAGACCCCGTCTCTACTAAAAATAGAAAGAAATTAATTGGCCAACTAAAAATATATAGAAAAATTAGCCGGGCATGGTGGCGCATGCCTGTAGTCCCAGCTACTCGGGAGGCTGAGGCAGCAGGATCGCTCGAGCCCAGGAGTTTGAGGTTGCTGTGAGCTAGGCTGACGCCAC